>VDFB02252726.1:0-38405 GCA_007258455.2 Sequoia sempervirens | reverse complement strand
AGCGAGATTATTTTTTTCAAGCTCCAATAGTAATTCAATAATTTGATGGGAGATGTGAGGAAAAATTCATCCATATGTTGATTGCTACAATAATATTTGCAGTTATTTTTGCATTTTCTAGACACAGTCTAATTAGAAGCAAAACATTAATATGAAATGCAAGATTGACCCCCCCAAAATGATTAGTGTTGATTTTAGCCCCCTAGAACAATGTGCAATATTTTACAAGTTATGAAGATTGGATGTCGAATTGACTATTTATAATACACAATGAATTTTTACAAAATAGGTATCCAAATCTTAAAATTACAACTAAATTTGTATTTCTTACAAATTTTTGATAATTGTCAAAAAAAAGTTTGCAAAATTTTGATAATCAGGGTGAATGTTATGCTCTACCAAAATTTGCTTACAATAGTGACTTCGAAGGTTAAAATTTTCTATTAAACAATATCAAATTAAAATGTCTCAAGGCTAAAATGTTGATGATGGAACTAGCTTCTCGTCAACTATTCACACTTCAAATTTTGATCTCCCATTTGTAAGTTATGACAAAAAAGAAGAAAAATTCCCCCTTTACAAACACAATTATGGTTGTTGGTTAAAAGATTAGCAATAAATACTAGTGGTTAGTCTGGACATTACAAAACTTTAGGAGTCTTCTAGTGGCTATCAAGGAAAGTTAAATGTTAATTACCATATTACCGAACTAATAGTATTGACTAGTTTTACAAAATGTTATATTTAAAACTAGTTAATAACCATTAAAAAAATTTGATCATTACAAATAAGGTGAAATGGATTGCTAATTTTTTGCATGGGGAGATCTTGGTGTGACAAGGAGAGACCATTTGAAGAATTGGGCAACTAAATTGTCAAAACATTCATGGCAAGTGGTCGACCAAACTGTGATGGTTGGTGAACCAAATCTTTGAAGAAGTTTCTTATGAGGGAGATGTGCTCTGCTAGGTGGCATAGTAGATTGAATAGAGTAACCATGGGTTTGGTGTAGTGAGTGGTGAGCATGGTTATGTTCCCAGATCTTCTCTTCACTTCATACTTAACCTCTATAGTCCACACCAAGCATTTTCATGTAGCATAGTGCTCAAAAATAACATGGTGCTTTAGGTTTAATGTAAGGGGGCATGGCTATCTATGTAGGAGCAAATATGGATGAATGACTATTCAATAATAGGTTACCTCTAGGCATGGAAACATGCAAGGAAAAATTTGGAAATTCCTTCAACAAAGACTTAAAATAAATCCTCGAAGAAACAACGAGTCATCAAGGAAAACACATGGAGATATGGTGCAAGTAAGATGAGGGAATTGTTTGTGGTTAGCAAGATAAAATAGAAAGTGGATGCTGATACAACATATTCCTCTGAGATTCCTTATTGTTAATGACACCTCTAAAATAAGCACATTTAATTGAGGCAAATGTGGTCATAGGAAAAGCAAGTCGATAGGAGGTTACTTGATGGAGAGACTGCATGGTAGCAATCAGGTTGATGGTGCCTTCAACCACTTGTTTTAGTGTCGGTAAATAGAAACCCTTCACAGATGTTGAGCACTATGATGGCTTAGCACAACTTGTGGAGAGGTGTACATGTCTAGGTCTCAACTTGAATTTGCACCTCCTCACAAACACCAAACCCTTGTGACCCCTTCAATGCAAATAATATAAGACACTACTTGAGATGTATTAAATGTCTATGGCAAGCCAACTAGAGGTAGATTTTGAGCCATCACAATAACCAAAAAATCCTAAAATGATTTTGTTTCCGTAAAATAGAGAATACTCCTATAAATAGGTCAATGAAGACCACAACTGCAACAATATTTCTTGCAATAATGGGCTGAATAGTCCAAAACTCTACACAATAGGTCAAGATGGCCAAAATGTTTGTAGAATGCAAAATCTACCCTAATGAGCAGATGATCAGAGGGAAAATTGGCCCTCTGGTATTTTTTTTTAATTTTTTACAATCGGTGTAACATGCCATATGATTTTCCTATTATTTTTACCCATGTTTAACCCATATGTGAATAGTTTAAGTTCACCAACACATAGCAATAAATTTTTTCCATAATTTCCATATCAATAATATTTAAATGCACATTCAAAACAATTCTATTTCAAACTCCCATTGCATTTCAATAACAAAGATGCATATTTGAAATAATCTTGTTTCAAATTTCCATTACATTTCAATAAAGTAACATTACATAATCCTAAGTAATGATTACATTTTCATATAAATTTCTCATTAAGATAAGATCATGATTAAATACATAGCTTTGAATGGCTCAATGGAATAAAGTACAAATGGTCAAGATATCCCTTCCTATGCATACATCCTCAAATTCTAGCTGCCAATTACATGAGGGAGAGTATCACCCAAGTGCTTTTCCTCCAACCACAAACTAACTGTGATCCCCCACACATCTACCTAAATGGTAAGATGGTCCTCCCTTCAACAAAGAGATTGGTCTGGTAACCCTCATAATAATAGCTTTCCTGAGCATGGTGTTGTGTCCTACATAACTAGATACACCATATAGTGAATACTCGCCTATATGCATGACATTACCAACCTAGTTATGAAAACCTAGCTCATAGTAAACTAACAAGTATAAACAAAAAAAAATTACACTACTTTGGCCAAATATTTTATAGTTACAACAAACTCGCTTACTAAGAAGTGGTGTCTCACTTATATGAAGTGGAAGTCATATGTTCACCCACCCTATTGCTCAATTTGGTAAATAATATGACCATACTAACTCTTAATGAATTTATTCCATAACATGATTTCATCCCAAAGAATAATGTATTTTCAAGTGATCTAACTGACCAACTAGGTTACTCCCAACCTTGATTTATCCTAATTTTAGAGACCAACCTCATTAACTACACAAGTTCTCATAACATTACAAATTGACAATAGAGCACTTCAATGCAATATCATTTCCCATACCACATGATCCATTCCAAACTTGGATAATCCGCACACAACATTAAATGGATTCATTTCAAAAGCATAATCATAACATTAAAGGACTTTGTTTCAAAAGTATAAGCATAATATTAAAGGAATCCATTTCAAAAGTATAAGCATAATATTAAAGGACTCCATTTCAAAAGTATAAGCATAATAAAACTTGGTCAATCTGACTAGATAGGTTAATCCCAACCTATGGCTTCAATCAAAAAGTAATACAACAATGACGTGCACACCCCAATCCTAGGGAAAAGACCGTCTTCCTACTTTCGTGGAAATATGAGTAACCAATCAAGGATGTACTACCATTATGGCTTGCATAACATCATAACCTATCAATGATGACATATCTAACATGCTATCACTACAGTTGCATTACTAACATCATAATTCATGCAAACATATAACATGCAATCATCTTGGCGTCATATACATATACCTTCTAGATAGTTTAATATAAATATGTCATATAATCATGGTAATCATTATAGCTATACATGTATATGTATCATACTAATAAGATACCACACAAAAACTTATATCCAACCTAGCTCTATGCACAAGCTTGTTTTAATATCTATGATAATAACTAATATCTTGCACAATGCTGGAAATCAACAAAAGAAACAACAAAATAAGATAGACTAGCATGCCTGCATAGCTCACTTCCAATGGAGAATTGCTTTCAAGATAAATGCTAAAGACATGCTTGTTGCTCCTTCTATTTTCAGCCTGCTCACCAATCTAACTCTCTCTCCAAATACTCAAATCATATAAGAAAATACCTCTAGTTCTCTCAATGAAAACTCTCTCTCTAACGTCTCTTAGCAACACTCAAAAACTTAGTTATCGCACAAGAAAACCTACAACAAAATGGACAGCAAATGGATATCCATGAATGAATTGGAATAATGGAATGATCGAATGCCAAAACTTATAAGGCTGCCTTCTATTTATACAAAATGTCAAGAAGCTTAATGCTACAATTTAGTTCTCACATCTGCCACCTTTTACATTTGAATGCCACCTCTAAAACTACAATACAAATCTAAAACCAACTTCTCTTCATAACAGGTAGACTAAGCAAGATTAAGTGCAATGTGGCTGCTTATATAATTAGAATAAAAACACATATACAGTCCCAACAACTTCAGTCTCTATTCCTTGGTTGAGTTGCCTCCAGAACTGCCAACAAAATCTATTTTACTCAGTCAAACTTAGCAATGGTTTCCTACAGATTTCTTACTTTCGACGTGGTTTTTGGTTGCTTGCCACAGTCTACCTATGACGCCTAAGAAGGAGGCTATCGATCAAATGTAATGCAAACTCTAAATTCCTCATTACCAAATCGTGGCTTTGACTAAGTCCACACCCTTCTATCTATTGTTCGTGGCTTAAATATTTAGCATATTTGAATGCACTTTCAGTCCCTTTGTTTTTGTTCCTACGTGGTAGATAAACTTAGATTTATTTTGCATACTATGCATTATCATTCCCTTATACGGCGCAGCCAGTTTGGGCGTAATACCTTTGTATAAAATGAATGCAATTTACATAATGACTTATGTGCTTATACCATGCGCTATATTCCAACCCATACACAATATTTTCCTGTTTGTTACTGGCTATTGTTTAGAAATTTAAAATCTTCTATGAATTTATGCCATAATGTGGCATATACTCCCCTTGTCAATGCATAGTTTCTTAAGCCATTATTCTCACTCTTTATATTATTAATAATATGCCATACTTCTTAGTTTACAACGCATCCTTAAGACTATGTTAGTTTATGCATTATAATCAACTTTGTATTATTTACTATATTCTCAACATTGCATAATATATGTGTGGTAAATGGTTTAACTTATGCGCATGATATATGCGTAGTAATTGGTTTGAACTTTATTTATTCACTTCATGTTATATATGCGATTATATATATATATATATATATATAATTCTAACATCTTATAAATCATATATTGATAAGATTATATACATAAAGTGTATATATTTATATATTTTTATACATATATATATCCACTCGATTTCCTGTATATATGATATATTCTTGTATGAGTATATGTAGGTATCTCTACTTACACATGTTCACACGCATATATACTCATATATATGAGTTATTGTATATATACATATATACATTTAAGGTATATACTTATCCATTGAAATACATGAAGTAAAACATATACTCAGACACAAAAATTCAATCACAATGACTCAATTAGAAAAATAACCAAAGAAATCAAAGACATTAACTCAAATATTTCAATCATCCCCAAATGCTATGACCAAGGGTTTACTTACCGTCACATAGCCCATTCCAACTTGACTAAGCTTGACCAACCTAGATCGCAAGTGTGTGATTGCTAGAGTAGGTATATTAGTGGTTGTCATACCAATCTCCTCTCCTAGGTTATACTCTCCCTCTCCTTATTGGAGAGCTTGATTCTTTCCTACATCCAACTTAGTGCATCATAAAGAAGTTAGTCATTCACATGGAAATCTTATCCATCATAAATCATTTGCATTATTAAAGCATTAAAAATCAATAACATCATAATGAATATTTATATATTTCTTTCACCCATTGAACATATTAAAGTCATGATTTTGCATTTAACATCATATTTTCTCATAAAGATAAAAGTAATTTGGTAGTTTAGAAATGAGGTGTAACATACTTCCCCCTTATGAATCACCGTCCCCAATGATTTTTAAAGTAGGTACAAAACATATAGATAAAGTCAAATAAAAGTTGTTACTTCCATTTTTTTTCTAAATCATGTAAAAAATAGGTATATTCCATTAATAACAATGTAATCTTCCCTTGTAGCATTGCCCTCTACAATCTTGTCCTTATTGGACCTTGCATTGAGTGACTTTGCTAATAAGTTGGAAGAACTTGCGTGCTTCAAGCAACTTTCTCCCTTAAGAACTATGTATATCACAATTATATTGGTAACAACTTATTATGTGCATCATAACTACAATAGTGTCTATATCCTACATGACACCTAGATACCACAGTGACAGGAAAACCACATTCTCATTGGCTAACACACAATTATCCTTAATACAACCCAAATAGAAAAAGGAATGTCAATTTATTATGCACTACATTGTGGGTCCCATCCTTCCCTTTCGTCTTTACAACATAGGACAACTTAGAATTTGAGATCGTCCATCATTGACACTAATGTTTATCTTAAGCATAATAGTACTGCCTCTTGACTACTGTCCATCTTGAGGATAATACTGCCCTTAGACACCTATGAATTTCAAGTATAATAGTAATACTTCTTGACTCATGCTTTATAAATATTTCCTTAATGATCTTGATCTATTCTTCCATTTATGAATATTTTCGATTTGAGGCTAATCCTATTTCCTAGCTTTTAGGAATTCAACCCTTCTTTTCATGTAATGCTTTAAATGGATCAAATTTCAATGTGAAATAAATGTATTCTACAAATCCTTCAAGATTTCATTTATCCCTTCTGACTAACTCAAAATAATAAGTTGAGTTTGCATTCAATTAGATTTTCAATAAGGTGATTATGGTTTACTCAAAACCTTAATGCTACTTGTGTGTCCCTACCAGAGATATCCTTCTCTGGGACACTATGCAAATTACACTACACAAATTTGCAGTTATGATTGGTACCTTACAAATCATTTTTTTTTCAATAAGAAATTGGTTACCTTGGTGAGTATGTCCCTCACAACATTATGCCAAATCTATTGAAATAGAAAGATCAAAACTATTCTAATGATCTGCCACTTCCTCTCTAGAATCATATGAGAATATGTGTCTTGCCAATGAGGACATCTTGTCTTCACCCTTAGGAATTTTGGACATCTTGCTACATACCTTGTAGCATCTCACTCTGTTTCCTTCCAGAGCGTAGTGGTTTCACATTAGATAAATAATCTTGTCATTCTAGTTTGCCCTAATTATGACATCAATTTACCACACCTTATTTCTTAATTATCATGAATTTGGTACTTAGGTTCTCCCTTTGATTCATAATAGTCCATTCCAATTAAATGAAACATCTTCCTTGGACTTATACCACATTTAATTCTTAATAATGTAATTATTAGATATTATTGAGGAGATATAACTCCATCAAAAGGACATCCATATCTTGGCTGTCTTTTTCCCTTTAATTATTTCCAAAGTTGTAGTATGATTTCAGCTCAATCTATTTCTTTTGATAAGCATTATATTGATTGAGTAACAATTCTTGTTAGATCATGTTGTTTTGATATTATCTCACAAAAGATGTCCAAACAATTAATGCATAAATAGTTACCAAGCATGAACATTTTTTGGTAGCACAAAATCATAAATATTCCCTTTCCTATTTCATAGGTGATAATTTTGTCTTTCGTAAATAAGCATACTACCTAAACTTTTTCCAAAGCATCACAAATTGTCTTTTGACATAAGAAATTATAAAATTGAGTTGTAATTGCATCTCTCTCATTTGGTTAAAAGTCTAACTTTTCTTATTCATTCCAAATCTTTCACTAATAGTTCTTATACCTTAAACTTTAACTTCAACAACCTTGTTGTGGTCATTGAGTACGAGACTTCAGATAAAGAGTTTTTGAATCATGTCTTACAGAGAATTCAAAAGTTTTCTCAAACTAAAAATACATCATTAGTCTTTGTTGAATAGAGTACTTATATGTATCCATATACCCTCCTTGATGTTTTCAAAACATTAGATCATCTTAAAAGTTGAACTCTTAGTAATCATCTATTTTCTCCAAATTGATCGAATTGATTTATCATTCCTTTTTGTTGGCTTTCTATAGTTGAATGATTGTTACTTGCCTCACTTACCCTAGCTAGGTATACCTTGTATATGCTTTTTGTTCCCAAATTATTCTTTTGATTTGACAACATAGTCTCCTTCCATATCTAACTTGTCTTTGGACTATCGTCAAATGATCTAAAAAGAAACTATCATGAATCTACTTTTGTTGAGATATTTGCAAGTTCTATTTGAACTTCAACCAATCTATGCTCTATATGAGCTCTTCTCTGAATAGTCTATTTTACTATCCAAGTTTTTGCCTTACAATCCTCTTTCAAGAAAAAAAATCCAAAATTCTTGGTGATGTAATTTTTGTCATAACCTCAGACACTTCAAAATTTGTTTGGTTTTCCTTTTCAAATATGAACTCCAACTTAACCAATCTCATTCTAGTTGGTGGAATCATGTCCACTTTCATCTTCACCTTTTTGAGTTGTTTCTTTTTCTGAACCATTCTAGTCTCTGACCTTTACTCTAAGGTACCAATGTCTATTCTTGATTTTGATTATCAATGCAAGAATTTAATATCATCTAAATTAGGATTGTTAGAAGGTTATCCCACCTAATGGATACCTCTCTAGCTAGTTTTGATTCATAATATGTCGACTTTTCTTCTTATACTGAAGTTTCCAATTTATGCTAACAATTAGTTATTTTTCCAATAAAATTTTTGTATGAATAGATATAAACCATATTCATAGATTCATAGTATTCTTATTTAATCCATAATCTTTGAGTCTTTGCTATTACAGGTTGCTATTAGAAAGAGGGATTACTTCAGTTCTTTCTCACCCTCAGAGTCTTTCAAATAATTTTGAAGGGGGGAGATACTCATAGGTATTCCTCCATAACCTTCCTACTGAACGTAGTTGCATAAGTTTTGAAATCCAAGGGTGTCTCTCAATGAGTTGTTGGTTTAGGAGTTTCAACCTCCAGGGACAATTCTTTCCTAGTCCCAAATTTAGATAAGTTTTTTTTAAAAAAATGGACTTATTGTTTACCTTGTTCTTCTCCCTGCCATCTTGGCATAAGAAATTTTTAATCATCAACCATTGATAATGTTTGTAGATCACTTAAGTAATGATATCATAGGTTCCAGAGCTAAACTCGGTAGGTCTAATACCACATATAACATGCCTAATGTTTTACCTATTTTTCACCTATGTTTAACCCATATGTGAATAGTTTAAGTTCACCAACACATAGCAATTTTTTTTTCCATAATTTCCATTTCAATAATAAAGATGCACATTAAAAATAATCCCATTTCAAACTCCCATTGCATTTCAATAACAAAGATGCATATTCAAAATAATCACATTTCAAATTTCGATTACATTCCAATAAAGTAACATTACATAATCCCAAGTAATTATTACATTTTCATATACGTTTCTCATAAAGATATATAAGATCATGATTACATACATAGCTTTCAATAGCTCAATGGAATACAAGTGCAAATGGTCTATATGTCCCTTCTTGGGCATACATCCTCAAATTTTAGTTTTCAATTGCATGAAGGAGAGTATCACCCAAGTTTTTTCCTCCAACCACGGAATAACTGTGGTCCCCCACACCTCAAGGAAGAGATTGGTCTGGTAACCCTCATAATAATAGCCTTCCTGAGCATGGTGTTCTATCCTACATAACTAGAGCTGCCATATAGTGGATACCCACCTACGTGCATGACATTCCCAACCTAGTTATGCAAACCTAGCTCATAGTGAATTGACAAGTGTAAAAAATGAAAACTTACACTAATTTGGCCAAATATTTTATAGTTACATAAAAATCACTTGCTAAGAAGTGGTGTCTCACTTCTATGAAGTGGAATTCGTATGTTCACCCACCTTATTGCTTGATTTGGTAAATAATATATGACCATACTAACTCTTAACAAGTTTATTCCATAACATGATTCCATCCCAAAGGATAATGTATTTTCAAACTTGATCTAACTGACCAACTAGGTTACTCCCAAACTCGATTTATCCTAATCCTAGGGACCAACCTCATTAATCACATAGGTTTTCATAACATTACAAACTAACAATAGAGCATTTCAATGCAATATCATTTCCCATACCACATGATCCACTCCAAAAGTATAATCCACACACAACATTAAATGACTCCATTTCAAAAGTATAATCACAACATTAAAGGTCTCCATTTCAAAAGTATAAACACAATATTAAAGGACTATTTCAAAAGTATAAGCACAATCAAGTGGTCAATCTGACCAAATAGGTTAATCCCAACCCATGGCTTCAATCAAAAATTAATGCAAAAATCAAGCACCCCAATCCTAGGGAAAAGATTGTCTTCCTAATTTCAAGGAAACACAAGTAATTAATCAAGGATGTACTACTATTATGGTTTGCATAACATCATAACCTATCAATTATGACATATCTAACATGCTATCATTATTGTTTCTTTACTAACATCATAATTCATGCAAACATATAAGTAACATGCAATCATCTTGGTGTCATATGCATATATTTTCTAGATAGTTTAATATAACTACATCATATAATCATGGTAATCATTATAGCTATACATATGTATCGTACTAATAAGATACCACAAAACAACTTATATCCAACCTAGCTCTATGCACAAGATTGTTTTAATATCTATGCTAATAGCTTGCACAACACTGGAAATCAACAAAAGAGAACAAAAAAATAAGATAGACTAGCATGCCTGTATAGTCCGTTTCCAATGGAGAATTGCTCTCATGATCAATCCTAAAGACACACTTGTTGCTCCTTCTATTTTCAACCTGCTTACCAATCTAACTCTCTCTCCAAATACTCAAATCATATAATCCAATACGTCTAGTACTCTCAATGAAAACTCTCTCTCTCACATCCCTTAACAACACTCAAAAATTTAGTTATTGCATAAGAAAACCTACAACAAAATGGACAACAAATGGATACGCACAAATGAATTGGAATAATGGAATGATCAAATGCCAAAACCTAAAAGGTTACCTTCTATTTATAAAAAACATTGAGAAGCTTAATGCTACAGTTTAGTTCTCAGATCTGCCACCTTTTACATTTGAATGCCACCTCTAAGACTACAATACAAATTTAAAACCAACTTCTCTTCATAACAGGTCAACTAAGCAAGATTGATTGCAATGTGATTGCTTAAATAATAAAAAAACAAACACATATACAAGCCCAACAACTTCAACCTCTATTCCTTGGTTGAGTTGCCTCTAAAACTACTAGAAAAAGCTATTTTACTCAATCAGACTTAGCAATGGTTTCGTACAAGTTTCATACTTCCAATGTGGTTGTTGGTTGCTTGCCACAGTCTACCTATGGCACCTTAAAAGGAGGCTTCTAGTCAAATGCAATGCAAAATCTATATTCCTCACTACCAAATCAAGGATTTGAATAATTCCACACCCTTCTATCTGCTATTCGTGGCTTAAATATTCAACATATTTGAATGCACTTTTAGACCCTTTGTTTTTGTTCCTATGTGGCAAATAAACTCAAATTTATTTTGCATATTATGCATTATCATTCTCTTATATGGTGTAGCCAGTTTGGGTGCAATACCTTTGTATAAAATGAATGCAATTTACATAATGACTTATGTGCTTATACCATGCACTATATTCCAACCCATACACGATATTTTCCTATTTGTTAGGGGAGAGGGGCCTATAGTGGAGCACCCTAACTTCATGTCTCGCAAAATCCTACATGGAAATTTCAAATCACTCCCAATTTTGTACAATAGTTTATTTGGCAACTCACATGCTTCTATATTTTGTTTTAGGGCTTCATCATCAAATATGATGCCACATTAGCATGCTTTTTGTTGAGGTATCTAAAAAGGACAAAAAAAAAGTGAGACCAATAGTGGTGCACTAAGTCATGTTTTATTGGTGCACTGATGTGGCATCACATGATTTGTCAATTTGTGTACTTTATGAATAAAAAATGTTTTGCAATTGAATATTAAGGTGTTCCATTATGAGACCCATTGAGTACTACTTCTATCCCCACTATAGGTCCCTTTCCCCTACTGGCTATTGTTTAGAAATTTAAAATCTGCTATGAATTTATGCCATAATGTGGCATACACTCCCCTTGCCAATGCTTAGTTTCTTAAGTCATTATTTGCACTCTTTATATCATTAATAATATGGCATGCCTCTTATTTTACAACGCAACCTTAATACTATGTTAGTTTAGGTGTTATAATCAGCTTTGTATTATTTACTATATTCTCAACATTGTATAATATATGTGTGGCAAATGGTTTGCCTTATGTGCATGATATGTGCATAATAATTGGTTTGAACTTTATTTATTCACTTCACATTATATATGTGATAATATCTTAGTATATCATTCATAATATAACTCATATATGTGTGTGTGTGTGTGCGTGTGCGTGTGCGTGTGCGTGTGCGTGTGCGTGTGTGTATGTATGTATGTATGTATAGACTTAACAAATATGTATATACATATATATATCATTTTGATTTTATGTAGATATGATATATCCTCATATGAGTATGCATAGGTATCTCTACCTATGCATGCTCACATGTGCATATACTCATTTATATGAGTTATCGCATATATACATATATACATTTAAAGTATATACTTATCCATTTAAATATATGAAGTAAAACATATAGTCATACAAAAAGATTCAATCATGATGACTCAATTAGAAAAACAATTAAAGAAATCAAAGACATTAACTCAAATATTTCAATAATCCCCAAATGCTATGATCAAGGGTTTACTTACCGACACATAGCCCATTCTAACATGATTAAGCTTGACCAACCTAGACTGTGAGTGTGTGATTGCTCAAGTAGGTATATTAGTGATTTCCATACCAAGCCCCTCTCTTGGGTGATACTCTCCCTCTCCTTATTGGAGGGCTTGATTCTTTCTTGCATCCAACTAAGTGCATCATAAAGAATTTAGTCGTTCACATGAAAATATTATCCATCATTTATCATTTGCATCATTAAAGCATTAAAAAGCAATAACATCATATAATGCATATTTATATATTTATTTCACCCATTTAACATATTAAAGTCATGATTTTTCATTTAGCATCATATTTTATCGTAAAGATAAAAGTAATCTAGTAATTCAAAAATGTGGTGTAACAATTGGCACAAAGGCCAAAAAAAATGCAAAAATTGAAAATTACTGAAATTGACTTGAAATGAAAGGTATTTTTCATTTCTCGAGCCTTCTGAATGCAATGACAGTGTTTGTTTGTCTCTATGATTCTTCATTGATAGGTATACTTGTTGGAGTCACTTCAATGCGGGAAGGAATGTGCTCTCATGGATTTGATACCATGTTTTGAGAATTCCAAGATCAAAGAGCTCAAAATAGACTTCCATAAGTGAAAAAATTAGCACAATAGTATGCCTACCAATATAATATGAACAGTGTATAAATACAATGATCAAACCTTGCATATATAGGAAAGTATGAGGAGGTGAGAAGATAGAAGTGAAACTTTAACTATCCCTCCAAATATGACCTATTTTTGTGAGCTAACTTAACAAGTGTGTAAGTGTTAATAGGTGTCTCAATTCACGAGGACACATGTCTCAACCATTTGAAGTGAGAAAAAGGAAAAAGAAACCTAAGTAAACTTACAACTAGGTGTGAATAGGTCAATCCTAAAAGCGTGATTAACTAACTAGGTATGATAATGACTTTATTTACACTAACAAAGAACACTAAACACTATGCTATAATTTTTTGACAAAAATAGGATCACATTTTGTGATCCCCTTGTTTGAACCTCTCAATATCCACCATATTTTAAAAATTAGTAGTTTAAAAACTATATTTTGAGCATTACTAATATTTTTCCTATCACATCTTGAAAATTTGAGCGTGATTGTTTTCAATTACTCATACAAGTTTAATTTTTTTGTTTTTGTAAAGGCCACTTTTGAACCCCTTTTGCTCTCCTATTTCCATGCATGTACCTTGTAACAAGTTGGTATCCTATGGCTAGAGTGCTCTTTTAGAAAATTTCAAGTTGAATTCCTTGTCTAGAGTTTTCAAATACATTCATATAATTTTTTTTTGTTTGAGTTAGTAATTGATTAATCTTCAAACACTATTAGTACATGTCCAAGTCATTCCAAAAGGAGATATGGAATATGCACAATATTTCAAATATCAAGAAACCATATGTAATTATAGAACTGTATTCTTTTATGGCATCAATAATCATGTTAGGGTTTTGGTTTAACTTGTCTTTATGGATTTGATCCATATTATTTTCCATTCCTTGTCACATGATTGATTAAACTATAATTCTAAACAAGTTGGTATCCTAAAGGTAGAGTTCTCTTATAGGAAATTTCAAGTTGAAGTCCTAGTTTGTCTAAAAAAATTAAATGCATTTTATCTTTTTTGTTTAAGCTAGCAAATTTCAAGTTTCGAAGGGTAGCACATCCAAGTAATTCCAAACAAAGGTAGGGGATATGCACAAGACATCAAATAATAGGAAAACATATGGAGTTATAGAACCATATACTTTTACAACATGAGTAATCATGCTAGGGTTCCAACTTAACTTTATTTTATGAATTTCATCCATATTCTTTGTCTTTATTCTCCACATGACTGATTAAACTATTCATGCTAGTTATAAAATTGACTCAACATGACTCCAATTGGTGCAAGATTAGGAGTTAATTTCACAATGCCAAGACATGCTAGAATCTTAGAGAGAATAATGTTGACATTCTCACCAGAGTCTCACATAATTGATAAATAGAAACAAACTTCTCATTGTATTTTCAACTTATCTAGCCAATCAATATATCAACCTCAAAGTGTAGTTATTGCATCATAACATCTAAACATTGTATCACTATTACATTATAAGCATATTTTTCTTCCATATCATGTTATATTACAATGTTCACATGTATTTATTTTATGTATTAGACTAAAAATAGGAGAACATGCTTCTATTGCTTAAACTTTTGATGGTACCTACCTTTTCTCTTCACAAAATACTTCACCTCTTTGATGTAAATGAAGGATTACTATTGTGTTGTAATTGATACCACTAATTTATCTAAACAATAAAATTCATTTCAAAATAACTTCAACTATTTTTTTTAATCTACTTTACATTAAAATAAAATTACACTCAACAATTAGAAAATTGATATTATTCCAAAGAATAGTGTCATTCTCATTCCCATATTTTCAAATTATTACATAAACTTAGCTCAATTGTTATAAGTGTTGGACTAATTGTTGGTGTGTCTCTTCAGATTCGAGACATGGAATAATCACCTCTCGTGGATTCGCTTATCTCTGGTGTTTGTATCGAGTGTTAACAGGTTGATCTTTTGGTGCAATGACAAACATGTTCTAACAAATGGTATTAGAGCAAGGTCGTGGGTTTGAATCCGCTTGGGTGATGTTGAAGGGGATATTGTTTGACTAATCACCAATGTCTCCCTTCAAATTTAGGACATGGACTAATCACCTTCCGTGGATCTGCTTATCTTTGGTGTTTATATCGGGCATTAACAAGTTAATCTTTTGGTGCAACAATAAACATGTTCCAACAATAAGAACTGAGAAAAATGAGAAAGCATAGATCCAAACCTTTATTTTATGTTTTAATATCTTGAATATATGTTATCCTATAAATGATAATGGAAATAATGTATAAGGATAGTGCATACATGCTTCTCAAAAATTAAGAAGAAGACATGCACATTCATTACAAAAAATTCAATATTCCATTAATTTATAAGCAATGGCCTAGGATTTATCATATGTACAACCAATTAACCTACATGTTGAAATACATCAAAATCCTCACTAATGTGTTAACTAACAATAGATCTATGTATCTCCACATGGATAGACTCGCAAAATCTAAACACTACACACAAAACACTTCACCCCTCAATTTTCAAGCAACAAGGTATCACATTTCCATAGAAGACTAATTAGAAAAAAATTAAGGACTCAACAATTGACCCTATGCACACTAAAGTGTGATTGCTAGTTTCATTACATTGAGAATCATTCTACAATAGAAATAGAGGGTGGAGTGTAATGGTGTGAGTGTGCTGATAAAAATAATACCTTTTACTTTAAATTTGACAACCATTTACTTGTTAAGGTATTAATATTTAATAATAAAAATTGAGGTGAAAATTAAATTTTTATTCAAGAAGGCTTAAAAGCATACAAAAGACAAGCCTTTATAGATTTCCATTGCCAAAATAACAAAATTGACCAATCGTATCCACCAAGGGCTTATATAGAAACTCCAAAAATTATAGATAATAAAATAGAACCTCCTTTAAGCACCTAAGTCCCAAAAGTTGAGATTACCTTCCTTTATTTGCATTGATTAACCTAGATAACTAGATAGATATATTAAGATCTAAATCTTCCTACATTGCAACATTCCAATTGTGACATCCTTCAAAGGCCCATTTAGCCAAACAATTAGCAACCTTGTTCCATTCTTGAGGGATATGCAAAAAAGAGATAACCTCAAAATCTAAGGCCAAAAGCATAATTTGCTTGACAACAAGAACCATTCTCTAGGAAGCATCTTGAAACTTCATCTCATTGAGAAAGGAAACAAGAATCATAGATACATACTCACACAAGATTTTTATATAACTTATAACCTTGGCTCTTTTCAAAGCTTTGATCACTTCCCATGCTTCCATAAGATTATTATAATGATAGCCCATCAATGACGAGAAGAAGAAAATAGTCATTCCTTCAGTATTCAACCAAAAACGCCAATCTAAACCACACCTAGATTTCCTCTAGAAGAACCATTAGTGCTAATATTAAGAAATCCACTGAGAGGTAGAAACATGATGAGATCAAAAGAGGAAAGTGAATCCTTTGGAGTGAATTTGGCTTCAAATATTTCTTTGATAATTCTTTTGATTTTAAGCCAAAAATATAAGAAATTCCTCATAGACTCTTGAAAGATTCGTTGATTACACTCTAGCCATATTTTCAAAAAATAAAAGAAGGTCCAATGTCCCAAACAAGAGTAAGAAATGGGGTTGAGGCAAGTGGATGACCCAATCTATTACAAAAGCTATATAAGGAAGTCACATGAATATAAAGTCTTTTCCAAATCTTCCACCATAATTTATAAATATAAACTAAGAAGGGACATTGGAAAAAAAGGTGGCTAATGCATTCTTCATTATTTCTAGATAAACAAAAAATGGAAGGCCCTTAAAAGCATCATTTCCTACTAGTATCCTAAGCGAGGCATTTATTATGGCTCAAAAAATAAAGAAATAAATTGCATTTGGGCCATCCAAAATTGTTCCAAACCTTCTTCCACTAAGGTAACTGAAGATTCTCTTGTTGTTGTGAGTCAACAAAATGATACCCAAGATCTACTAAGTAAACTCCTTTGGGATGATGGCTCCAATCTAGGGTATTAGAGTCTTCTGGAGAACAATAAGGTATTTGTACCAAAATTGAATCCAAAGTATCACAATCTTCCTTAGATTGCCCATTTGGTCAATTGCAAGATTCATTCCATCTATAAAATGTAGACCTTCTAAGAGTAAAATGGTATTTAAAATCATGAACCTTGGACCATGGGTACTTATAAAATAATATTCTAAAGAGGTTGAAGCTATAGAAAAAAGATAAAAAAATATAGACGAACAATTGTCTCATGAGTCATCCTAAAGTAAGGCATTGATATGCTTACTGTAAGAATTGGCTATGAAGGTAGCCACCCAAGATCTAGAGGCCTAATAGAAAGCACAAAAGAGAGAAAATAATATGACAAGAATAAACTGTATTCAATGTCAATAATATGAGATAATAGAATGGTACAATTCCATGTATATAGGAGACCCCTTGGTTATATAGCCAAGGTGAGAACATAGGAGGGCATAAGATTATGACAAGTGTCGTAATCTTATGACATGAGACAACAAGGAAAAGTTATCACTCCACCTAAAGTGGAAAGGGATAATGTGATAATCTCCACAAAAGGTGGATCACCCACAAAAGGTGGAGAGATAATCACATGATGTGTCCACAAAAGGTGGAAGTGATGAGGTAATGACATGTCAAGTCCACAAAAGGTGGAAAATCTCCTACAACCTCCTATGTGGTCCCTAAGTAAACTTAACTAAGGTGTAATCATGACCTAGGACAAGGTACAAGACATTTAATTACACCAACACCCCCCCTTAAGTGCAACTTAGGGAGAATGTACACAAATGCAAACAATGCAAGATGGGTCCGGCTGAGGCCATGTTAGGTACCCATGTACAAATGCAATGAAATCTCTCACGGAGGAAAGATAGAAAAACCCAGTGGGAAAAAACTACCCCCCAAAGAGAGATGAAATACAAAAGTCTATGAACATAGCATGAGAAGGAAAAAACTCCATGTGAGGAAAAAGTCCCCCCCATACAAGAGAAGAAGAGAGACAAGGTAGCCCCCCCTCAATGTACAATGATCACCAATGGAAGATGCTCGAGAAGGAATGAAGAAGCTACTCCAAAACTGTCGAACAACGTTCCTCCCCTTAGGAAGAAACAATACCAAAGGTGTATGAATGAAGTCTACCCTATCCACAAGTGAAGAAGGAAGAACCCTCAAAATATAAGAAGTCTCTAAAATCTGCTCAAGTTGCCCTGAGTTGATGCCGAAAGATGCCTTTCCCAAACCATGTGAAGCTGCAATGGTGTAGTCACTACCTGGAATCTGTGAGAACCCCTTTGCAACAACACTCTCATCTGCTGAAAAAGACAACTCAAGATCGAGCAAGGATGTAGGTTGAACATACTCCAAAGACGATGTCTCCTCAAAAGAGAAAGTGGCCTCCTCCAATTGCTGTAAAGATGCATCCACAATCACATCAACCTCGAAAGACTGATCATGTAGAGGAGGGTCAGAGTGTTCCCTCGCAACAACTGAAGAAGAATCAATTTCATCGAAGAGAAGATGTAAATAATCAAATGTGTCTCCCAAGTCTGCAATGTAGGACTCCACAAACAAATTGCTAATGTCTGTCAAGTAGTCATCCCATGAAGCTGCTGCTGGAAGACAAGGTATACACTGTTGCACTGAATCACAAGGTACTGAAACTGTCATAACACAAGTATCATCAAGTACATCAGTCAATGTAGGAGATGGAGTATCAACAATAGGTTCAGGAGTAGAGAGCACTCCAAGATTCAAGTAACCATACTCGATCTCATCAAGTTTGTCCACACTAGGGTGAACTGAATCATCAATAGGAGCAAAATATGAGAAAGTGTAGAACCGAGAACGATCATCAACCTCCCCAATTGCAACAAGAGCCCTGCTATGCAAATCCCCAACAATGACAGAATCTGGTGTGAACTCTACGCTCTTTCCTAAACCACTATGTGTAATTTGATAGATGGAAAGGATGTTCCTTGACAAAGTAGGCACACATAGAACATCATTAAATGCTCCACCTTCAATGTCAATAGAACCCTTCCCACAAACTGCCAAAGATGTGTTGTTGGCCATCAAAATGGGTGGTGATGAACAAGAATCAAATGAAGAGTGCATATCCTTGGACAAAGTCATATGATGTGAAGCTCGTGAATCAAGGATCCACATCCGAATTAGAATCTGCAAAAGCAAGAAATGCTTGCCCCTTATGTTTCTCAAATTGAGATGATGTAGAAGAAGGAGAAGAGCTTGATGTTGTTGCCATGAGAGTTGCTCCTTTTCCCTTAGAAGAAGTGGAAGGAGATGAGTCCTTCTCTTGATATGCAGCTGGCAAGTTGATGTTGTTCTTCTTAAGGATGTGTTTCAACTCCTCAATTTGCTTAACATGACAACAATGCTCTTCACGACCAATCCTTTTGCAATATGCACATGTTGGTTGCCCCCTCTTGTTTGAATAGTTGTACTTCTTTGAAGAAGATGAAGTTGAGCTTTGTTGTGGAGGAGTGGATTGTTTTTTCTCTCCTTGTGGCTTTGGCGAAGATTGCTTTTGGTCCTTTCCTTTGCTTTGCTTATTGTTTCCATGATTGACCACCAATGCTCTTGAAGTTGAAGACTTTAGAATGCCCATTTTCATCAACTTATTTTGCTCAAGAATCAAAAGATCTGTGAGATCCTCAAAAGATGGTGTTGTGAAGCTACTTATTGTCAATCTTTGAGTTTGAAAACTTGAAACAAAGGCTGCATACTCAATTGGAAGTTTATCTAACAAGTTGAAGACCAATTGATCATCCTCTTTTTCAATACCACAATCTTTTAGTTGTGCTCTTAATTCATTTGCCTTAGTGACATAATCCTGAATTGTATCAAAATCCTTGGGATCAAGGCTTAAGAGATCATGTTCAAGTTTGTATCCCTTAACCTTATCAACCTTACCATACAAAGCAACAAGTTTATCCCAAGCTTCCTTAGCTGTAGTACATTTATCAACATGGAAAATGAGATCATCTGAAATGAACTTCCTTAGTGTACCCAATGCCATAGAAGTTTTAGTGAGCCAATCCATATATGCAGTTGGATCTACCCTAGGATCTGAAGGTGCAGTTATGGTTCCATCAATGTAGTGAATTAAACCTTTTTCCATTAGTTTACTCCATGCACGTACTTTCCATGTACCATAATTATGTGCAGTTAAGAGTGGAACTTTAGATGAACCCATGATGCAATGCAAGAGCACAAGAGAGAAAATATGAACAATCACACAAGATACACCCCCCCAAATTCACTCAAGCAAAGTACCCCCCCACAAATAGATAATTTTGGCACTTTATAATGTAGTGCGTGTACAATAGGCCACTTGCAACTTGGCTAAGTGGGCTTATGATTTCTAATTTACAACTTGCTAGTAAAGAGGCTGATAACAGAATAGAACAATGAAACAAAGGCCTACATTTAGATCTATGCAATACAAGTGCCAAATAGGCCAAAAAAAGGCCATATGTTGAAAGTACAAAATCCACTCAAGATCGCTTCAAATTGATTGCAAATTCAAGAAGTAGATGAAAAATCATGCACTTTCAAAAAAAAAATGGCACCTGAAAAGGAGTTCGTATGAGCCTGAACGAAGCCTCTGAAGTTGCAGAAATGGTGACAAGACAGGTACAGTCATGAGAAACTGAAAATTCCAGATTGGAGAATTTTTCAGATCTGGAGCTCCCAATATCCGATTTGGACGAAACAAAAGGCAATCTTGACTGAAAACAGCCTCCCAAACGCAATGGTGGACTTATATTTGGCGTAGGATGCTCCAAAATGCTGCTACAACACAGATCTAAAAATACATCACCCTTCAAATGCACCAAGATCTCTCCAAATTGGCAATCCAAAGACGCTCCAATGGCTCTAATACCATGTAAGAATTGGCTATGAAGGTAGCCACCCAAGATCTAGAGGCCTAATAGAAAGCACAAAAGAGAGAAAATAATATGACAAGAATAAACTGTATTCAATGTCAATAATATGAGATAATAGAATGGTACAATTCCATGTACATAGGAGACCCCTTGGTTATATAGCCAAGGTGAGAACATAGGAGGGCATAAGATTATGACAAGTGTCGTAATCTTATGACATGAGACAACAAGGAAAAGTTATCACTCCACCTAAAGTGGAAAGGGATAATGTGATAATCTCCACAAAAGGTGGATCACCCACAAAAGGTGGAGAGATAATCACATGATGTGTCCACAAAAGGTGGAAGTGATGAGGTAATGACATGTCAAGTCCACAAAAGGTGGAAAATATCCTACAACCTCCTATGTGGTCCCTAAGTAAACTTAACTAAGGTGTAATCATGACCTAGGACAAGGTACAAGACATTTAATTACACCAACACTTACTAACAATCCATAAAAGCTCAATCAGTGAAGTACCTTTTCAACGGTGTTCCAAATCATGAAACCTTTCCTCAACACCTCCATTTTAGGTATTTCTTCTTTTGGGACTCCCTCGAGATATTTTAAACTTAGGATTCTTTCCCATTGTTGTCCTAGATTCTTACACCATCTCCAATATAGTTTGGCAACAAGGACAAGGTAGTTGAACTTTGTTTGTTGAAGCCAAAGACCCCCAATCTCCTTGTTCCTATAGACCATGTTTCAGTTCACCAAACTTCATTTTTGGTTCTCCAAATTACCATTCCATACAAAAAAAAAGCTAGAGAATCAAATTCCTTTAGAAACCTTTTAGGAACAATCAAAATTGAAAATCTATAAATAGGAAAAGAAAGCAAGACATATTTCAAAAGAGGTAACCTATTGACAAGAGATAACCATGAAAAGTCCAATGGTCGACCTTTATTTGAAATTTTTCCATAATCTTCCTCCAATGAACTCTACCTAGGCTACTAGGAGAAATAATTATTCTAAATAAACCACAAGCAAAGAAGCAATCTAGAAGTGTAAAATGCATGCAATTCTACGTTGAATAATATCTGATGTGTTGAAGAAGAAAATTTTGGATTTTTCCTCATTGATGGTTTGACTAAAAGTAAGAGATAGATATCCAAATCATTTTTGAAATTAACAACTTCCTCAATTTTGACCACCCTAGCAAGGCAGTGTCATCCACAAACTGAAGGTGGGATAGGGAAATAACATATATAGCTCATGTCTAACCCTGAAGGACTCCCCTAAAATGGAATCTCTTTATTAATTGGTCCAAACCTTCTATAATCAACAAAAAAAAATATGGGGATAAATGATCCCCTTGTTGGAGACCTCTCAAGGCTAAAAAGAGAGGTGACATGATACCATTGATTAACTATAAAAGTTAATGAAGTCGCACAACCTATAACCCAATTGATCCTTTTTGAAGAGAAACCAAAGCTTTCAAGAACAAGGCAGAGGAATAACCATCTAAACCTATCATAATCCTTTGACATGTCTAGTTTGATAAACATTATTTTTTCCTTGAGGTTGACATGGAATGAATGGATTTTGCAACCACAATGATGCCATCTAACATTTAATGCCATTGGACAATATATCCTTGCTTAGGGGAGATAAGAGAGGTCAAAGACTTCTTTATTCGCTCTACAATAATTTTGGCAGTTATCTTGTAAGAAGTATTACATAGGGCGATAGGCCATAAAGAATACAAAGAACCAACATTCTCCTTTTTAGGAATTAAGGAAAGAAAAGTGAAGTTAATGGATGCGAGCATTTATTTATTATGTCGTGACTCTTGCACCACTTCCAAAAGATAAAAATTTAAGATTTCCCAAAATTCTTAAAAAAATTCAAAAGGAAAACGATTGAGTTCTGGGAATTTACCTTTTTCATTTGGAAGAAAATCATATCAAGGTCCTCGAAAGAGATAGGAGTGAAAAGAGAAAAATTCATGTCTTCGAAAACCAAGGAGGGGATACAATCTAAAACAAATCTCTCATTGTTCATATCAAAATTTACTTTCTCAAAAAAAGAGAAGAAAAGTGCCCTACAACTTCCTGAGAAATGTCTTGGAAAGAGAACAAATTTTCCCTGTAGGCATGATAGAGACTATAGCATTACCATTTCTTCTTTCTTTGACTGGGTTATATGAAAAAGGAGGCATTCTCATCGCCTTCTTGAAGCCAACTTAATTTGGATTTTTGCTTCTAAAAAATTTCCTCCCAAAGCTTCCATTTCACCAATTCTCTAGAAAGAAAGTCCTCATCACGCAAGAGATGTTTTGTCACACCTTTATCTTTAATTTCAAGAGTAACTTTTTCCAAATTGTCTTTTATTTGAGCTTTGATTTGAAAAAAATTCCCAAACATACATATATTCAAAACATTGAGTTTAAATTTGACAAACTAAAGGCACTTATAGAAAGAAAACACTTGTACTAAAGGCTTATTTACCTTTAATCCACCATCACTCCATAAGATAATGAAGATCAATATTTCACAACCAGATAACTTGAAATCTAAAAGGAGTTTTTTTTGGAATAGTGGTTACTACTAAGAATAAAATGATGGGCCAATGATCAAACCCTTTCCATCCCAATATTTCTAAGAAAGAGGTCCACATCTTACTAACCCAAAATTTTGACACAAGGAATTTCTCAAACCTTTTAGATATATAATTTGAACCACATCTGCTTTTGGTCCATGTGAACACACCATTTTTTGGTAAAATATCCAGCAAATTAAGGGAATAAATGTTATCCCTTTATAAGGTTGAAGAAGGGTCAAGCCACATATTATCCCCTCTCTTCTCATTTAGGTTAGAAATAACATTAAAATCACCAACGAGAATCCAATGAAGAGAGTACACAAGAGAGCAAACAAATTTGATATGAGACCAAAGAATAACCTTACTAGGAAAATCAATAGGAGCATGTACATTGGTAAGCAAGATGTCATCCCTAGAGTCAAAGTAAGAGGCCATTAGATAAATAGAATTTCTACTTCCAACCCACAAAGATGATGTAAACTATGAGGGTCCCAAAAACAAGCCAAACCTTTAGAAGATTCATGAGCTCCAATGCATAAACATCAAACCCCTTCCAAATCTTAGAAGAGATAGTAGTCATGTCTTCAATAAAGAGTTTAGTTTCTTGAATAATTTTTTTTTTGACCTATGATTCTGAATCAAAGATTAAGTAGCCTTTTGTCGAGGAATGCTACTTAGATCCTTGGCATTCTAGGATATCACCTTCATTTTGGAGGTTAAAAAAATGGGAATCCAAAGTCCAAATGACACTAGATTCCACAAGAGACTCCTTTATCAAATTAACTTTCTCTTTATCCTTTTTTCTACTTTCCCTCAAAACCTTATCTACACTCGCCTTTTTGATGTTGTTCTATTGCAATCCAAGCACATGAGGGGATTTATTTTTACCATCATTTTTTGACTTTGAATCATGCAAATATTCAACAACCACTTACATCTCATCATTCTCTACTTGGTTTTATATCGCAGGGAGAGAATCATTTGTGTTTGCATATAATGTTGTATTCTCTTGGGTTATGTAGTTTATTTCAAGATGATTGGAATTTGGAAATTCTCCTTTAAAAGAAACTTGTTTTTCAAGAGAAAGAGTATTACCCACCTTAGAGACGTGCTTGACTTGACTATATTTGATGCATTCTTATTCTTCGATGTTAACCTCCTCAAAGGATTTAAGGATGTAAAATCTATTTCTAAAAATTCCTTTAGGACCCAATTTTGGTAGGTGATTATTAAAATTTGGTTTTGAGTGGGGCTTGACAAGAATGAATCCATCAAAATCCAACAACTCATAAGAATTTGGGGCCATCCCTTTAGATTTAACAAAATTTTGCAACTCAGGATTAGGAAGCGAAGAATTAGTACCAACCTTTGTGTAGTTCCTCTTAAGATGGGGGTAATCCCACAATACTCCAGGTCCCAAACTTGGGACATAAAAAAATTAGAAGGGAAGGCAAGTTTTTTTGAACTACCTTCGTTCAAAGGTTTTTGTTCGAACGAAGGTATGTCAAAAAGTAATTGAAACCTTTGAATGAAGGCAATTTTCAAAAATGGAAAAAAAGGGCCTTCGAATGAAATACCTTTGCATTAAGTATTAATGTCCTTGTTTCACCAAAAAAAAAAATTGATATATACACAAGTTATGCTTGATGACATACACCTATGTCCAAATTATAGTTACCCTAGCTTCAAAAATTAATTAAAAAATATGTAACAAAAATTATGATAAATATGCATGCACTATATATTGATGTTAAAAATCTATATTTAAAAAAATATAATTTTATCCTTTATAGAAAAAAAAATTATGTTGGACGATATAAATGTTACTTTTTGAAATTTTTGTTTACTACTAAAAACTAGTTATTAAAAGAGTCATCGAAAGATTAATGATTTATTTATATAAAATACAATTAAAAATATTTAGAATCTACACACAAATTGCTACAAATCACTAGTTCACATCATCTTCAAATTCTTCAGAGTTTAGCTGCTATAGGTCTCAAAAAGTGAAGATTTAGTTAAAAATGTTCATCTCAATGTCCATCTTGACCAAAAAGCAGGACTCATTATTACCCATGGCCATATTCATGACAAACACAACAATATAATGGGAGGGATTTGTAGTCAATCTATTGTATCCAATTAACACTTCCTAATATAATTTCAATGGAATCCAAAAGCGATTATTCAAATTAACTTCAACATAGAGGCGAGCAAAAGAAGCAAACTTCCTATCAAGAGTTTGCCGAGAAGATCTAAAAGGTTTTCCAATAATCGCTGCAATGAATTGCAAGATATCAAGTCTCCAAAATTCCATTGAAAGTTGAGGGAGACGTACTCAAACATGAATCTTTGAGAGTGTTTCCTCTGCATGATCGAACCCTACATGCCATGGTTTGATAAAGAGCCTCGCCTAATTATGAAAATAAGGACTTTCATAAAATATTTTATTTCAATTAGCTATTTGAAAAAAAAATCAAGAAAAAGTAGCCATTGTAGCCAAAATGATTTTAGCATCACCTTTTGGGGACCAATTCTTCCTAACCTAGTTCTCTAAAAAGGAAATAGAGATCTTTAAAGTCCCATGAATTTATAGATAAGGGCATGCTTTGAAAAATACAAAACATCATTTGTAATTGATTTTGGGTTGATGACGAGAACTAGATGATCTTTGGCTTGCGTCAAACATCCATTATTCTTTGAACGAAACCCCAATAATTGAGCACCATTGGATTCTTGGGTTGCATGCATGATTTTACATCAAGGATTTACCTCCATTAACAACTTCCTTGGAAGACAAAAAATGAGGGTCTTTAGGGCCCCAAAAGGCCTCCATGAAGGTAACCACAACAACGCAAAGCAAAAAAAGAAGAGAGGATGCAATAATTAGGTAAAGGAAAAGAGGTGAAAATCCCAACCATGCTTGAAGAGAGATTCAAAATTAAATTAGCCAAAATGATGGGTACTAAAGGAAAAAGTTCCACAAAACCACGAGTCACAACAAACCAAAGAACAAGGAAAAACCTCACAACCATGACACAAATCAAAGAAAGGTAGATTGCGTAGGAAGGAAGCAACAAAGTGCCCTTACAACCGTGCTAAGCAACACAAAAGCATGCCCATGCACCGCCCTTCACCCTATGCGCAGTCGCCATCACCCAAAGACAAATATCAATATTAAATATTAAATATAATATAAAAATATATTTTTTAAGTTCACATTGTCTTTCCTTGAGTATAATAAATTTAAAAACAAAAACAAACACTTTTATAATACATTTGACCTAATAGAGTAAAAGAAGATGACAAATAAATAAATTAAATTTACTATTAATTGTTTTGATTTACATATTGACCATAAATTAGTTCCAAGGAAAATAAACTAAGATCATGTCATTTATTTAGTTATGGCAATGGCTATACAACCCTCAAAACGACATGGCATGTGCGCATCCATGGCCTCAATTTTTTTTATTTTTGCACGAAAGAGATTTTTATTTATTTCGCTAACGTTTATTATATATATAGTTTTTTTAATGATATAATGTAAACAAATATAATATAAATACTATAATTATAATACAAGTTAATATTAGTTATAGTATTTATATTATATTTGTTTACATTAATTATGGTATTTATATTATATTTGTTTACATTATATCATTAAAAAAAACTGAAAAAAAAAAACTAAATATATACCTAATAAATGCCGACAAAATAAATAAAAATTCTCTTTCGTATAATAGCCGGCAAAGTAAAAAAAATATCTTGTCAGTAATAATAAGGCCGTACTTTTTTGACTACATTGCTCTTATGATGTATTGGCAGGTTTGGGTGCACGGGCGAACCATGGCCATGAATGCAGGAGTGCACATGCCATGCCATTTTGAGGGCTGTATAGCCATTGCCACCATAGCCTCGAAATAAACTTTTAAATGGGAGCGGAAATTTGAATTGCACAATTTGAATAGAAAAAGGCGCGCACGTAACTTTTTTACTCTTATGTGCCTTCTGTGCTGTTCCTTTACCTTTTTTCGATCTCCATTATCATGGCAGAATTTCTTGATTTAACTCAGGAACACAAATTAATTTTCCTTTTCCCTTTTATTCTGTAAACCATTTCGAACCCTATTTTAATCTTCCATAAATCCCTTTAACAATTCCGGTTGAGGACGCCTCTACTCCAGCAATGAAGGGTGGGCAGAGCTTCATCGGTACGCCTTCAAATGGTAAGCACACCAGTAAATATATCACATTTATTGAAGCTTTTCTTGATGAATTGCACAGAAGCTTTCGATGCCGAAGAGAAGTCTAGAAGTTGACACTACATCGATAGAATACTGTTATTTCTATTGAAATGTTTTGCAAATATGCTACATGATCGTTTTTCATTTTGTAATGGTTCGTTCGTAGTGTATCAAATTGCAATGTTCTTCCGGGATCAATTGTTTTTTGTTTAGGTTCCAAGCTGCACAGATTATCCCATAAGAAATTTGTACCAATGATCATTAAAAAAATATATACGTGATTAAAGATTTTCAGGATAGGTTTTTGTTTTAGGGCTTAGATTAAATGAACTGCAATGGTTTGGAGTCAACTGGAGTGTGGTACTGTGTTTGGATATCAATTCTCTGTGATTAGGGTTTGTTTTTGAAATTTTAGGTTCTAATTAATATTTATATTTTAAATAATTATTCTTCATTCTGATGATGATCACTGAATGTTACTGAATGTTATCCAAAATGTTCGCATAAAAAATAAATATAGTTAAGTTTAAAAATTAATATTGTCTTCTTTATAGACTGAAAAACTCATACCTACTAAAAACTAACAGTGTCAATTTATGATTTACTGTAACAAAAATATTGGGCGGAAAAAACATCACATCAAGCTGGGCATTTTAATTTTGTTATTAGCTACGATTGGCGTTTTAGTTTGTTATTTCGACTGTAACTGGTGTTAAACATTTGTTAATTTGGCTGTGCTTTGCAAGGTATCTCCCATTTTCTCTGGATAAGCTTTGTTATTGCATGTAAACTGGCTTAAATAACTCCACTAATCATCAGGGAAACCACTTTTACTGAGGAATCAGATACCAATAAAAAATGAATAATTACACCTTATAGTTCCAAAAAAAGAGAGGGTGAAAAGGCATTGCACCTCCAGATGTCAAATCAGGCAGCTTAATCTTTTTAATTACTATGGTTGGGGTTTAGTTTTTGTTATTCCAGCTGTTCTTGTGGTTTTTATTTTTATGGCTTTGATTTGGGGGTTTTTAGTTTTACTGGATATAACTACATTTGATTGATCTTCCTCACTCGTTATCATGGAAACTGCTTTTAGTGAGGAATTGGAGACCAACATAAGAATGTATTCTTACTGGTACAATATTAATATTTTTTATTTTTGTCTATGATTTTTGTTAATTTTTAATTATATTGGTTGTGGATGAATTGAATTGTGAAGATCGGGATAAAGAAGTGAAGGAACTTCAGAGGGAGTTGGATGAAACTAAGTTTGCAAAAGAGAGACTTGAGATTGAGCTGCGTTCATTCCGTGAAACATCTGAGAATCGAAAGCGAGCCTTAGATGATGCTCTCAGTAAGCTTCAGGAGAAAAAGCAGCAGGTGGAGAAGCAGACTCAGGAGCTGAATAAAAGGGCTGAGGAGATTGATAGTGCAAACCGAAAATGTGAGGAAATCAAGGCCACATTGATGCAGAAAGAGTCTGCTCTTAGAGGTGTGAATTGTTCCCACGAGCAGCTGAGGGCCCAGTTCAATGAAACACAGAAGCGTTTGGAGAATGAGAACAGGGAATTGTCAAGGGCACTTGATGATGCAAACGGAAAATGTGAAGAACGGGAGAGGGATATGAAGAAACATATGGGAGAAATTGAGAATTTGAGGTTTGTGATTTCTAACCTGCAGAAAAAATGCAGCAATGCTGAGGCAATAGCAGAGGAGAAGACAAACAGGATGCGACAGATGGAATCTGAGCTTGAGTTGAAGGGAGCAACACTTGCAGTGTTTTCTGAGAACAAATCACATCACGATTTTCTGAAGATGAAGCTAACTGAATGTGAAAGGAACCTTCAACAGGAAAGTGCAAAGAGAGCATTGGCTGAGCAAGAGTTGGAAGAACTTAAGAGTAGAGATAAGCACTTGTTGAATGTGGAGAAGAAGCACGATACTGTACAGGAGCAGCTGAAATGGAGAAAGGAACAGTTTGAGCTTCTAGAAGAGGCTTATAAGAGGTTGCAGAAGCAATTTCAGGACAGTAAATATGAGTGGGAAAAGGAGAAAGCAGCAATGATTAGCGAAATTTCAACTCTGCAGATCAATCTGGACACCCAGTCTAGAATGTCCAAGGATCTCCACTCACAGTTGCAGAGGTGCAATCAAGCTTTGGCGCATGAAGAGAGCCGAAGGAAAGTATTGGAAATCCAAATGGAAGAATCTCGGCATGGGTTTGAGAAGGTGACTGCTGAATTTGATGAAGCTAGGTCAGTTATTCAAAGTATGACTGAAAAACATGGTAGCCAAGTGGGGAAAATGAAAGATTCTTTGGATTTCAAGGAGAGACAGATTCGAGAAATGGAAGTAAAGCAGGTACTCATGAAGCAAGAGAATCAGGAGCTGAGAAACATGCTCGAGGAGTTCCAGGCATCAAAGTCTTGCAGTGAAGATGCCCATAGTTCTTTTGAGAGCTTGAAGATGAAGTTTGCAACTATGGAAGATGCTTACAATGATTGTCGTGAAACATTGAAGAGAAAAGAGTATCAATGGGAAAAGGAAAGAGATGATATGGTGAAAGCGTTGAATGATTGTCAAACAGAGCTCCAGTTGAAGGGTGTAAAGGTACATGAACTAGAAAGCCAGCTGGAAGGAGCCCGTGAATCTGCAGAGAGGTTAACATGTCAGAAAGCTGAACTATCACAACAGTTACTGATATCAGAATCGCACTACCAGGAAACACAATCCAAAATGAGTGCTGAAAATTTCAATTTGGAGTCATCATATAAGAGGAAGAATGAAGAACTTGCTTGCTTGAGCGAACAGTTGAAGGCAAAACAAAAAGCATTTGACCAAATCCAACAAGAACTAACACAACATCAAATAGCAATTAAGTCAATGTCAGCCAAATGCGAGTCTTTGGAAGCTCTTGAAAAACAGTGCTCTGCCATGCAAGAAGACCTAAGAGGTAAACAAGAACAAGTTCAAAGTCTGTTGAAATCACAGTCTATTCTTCAGGATGAGATCCGTCAGAAAGAACAGTCCCACATTGAAGAAGTCCAAAAGGTCAGAGAGACTTTAGAGGAAGCAAGGGCACTCCTCCGTGCAAAAGAGCAGATAGAAAATGAGAATGAGAATGAGCTCAGAAGGCTGAAAGAAACAATCGAGAGAATTCAGGCTAATCATCTAGCCTCAGAAATTAAGGCTGTAGAACATGAGCATCAATGGCAAGCATTGCAACAAGAGATATTGGAAGCTAGACATGCTTTGACTCTTTCAGAAGAGAAGAACAAGACTGATAAAGAGTCTATGCTTGATGCCATAATGGCCAGAGACAGAAAGATTGGAGATCTGAATGATCAATTAGTGTATTTTGAACAAAGCTTGAACAAATTCAGCCAGCAAGAGGAGACATTGGTTCAACTGGAGTCACAGTACAAACAATTATCAGATCTAAGAAATAGAGAGCTTGAGTCTTTGAGTGTTGCTAATGCAAAACTTGAGTCCATTTCAAAGCAATTTCTAGATAAAGAGCAAGAAAGAGATATGCTCCAGAAATGCCTTGAATGTAGAGAAGCTGATCTGGGCAAACTGAAGAAGGAAAATGAAATGCTTATTGCAGAGAAAAGTGCTATCATTGATTCCATCAGAGTGCAGGAAGAAAAGTATAAGAAACTTGCTGAGGAGAATGAGCAAATTAAATTGTCATTGCAAGAGGCATTCACTAAACTGGAAGATACATATTCAGAAGTGACTGACCGAGATAGTAATATAGGTGAATTGCAAAAGAAGTTACAACATTGTGATGTGCTTTGCCAAGAATTATCAGAAGCTGAAAACAAAATCCAATGTCTGGAGGGTTTGCTTGAAGAAGCTAGGTCATGTCTTCAAGACAAGGAAAACAAGATATCTGAGTTTGAGATTTCAGTTGAACAGTTTAGAAATGAAGTCTTAGTTGTTAAACTACAACTGGCTGAAAAGGAAAAAGATGAAGCAATATTGCAAGAGAAACTCAGAGATGCAGATAATGAAGCAAGGTCAAAGGAGGATCAACTTTTGGAAATGGATTCTAAGTTGAATAGCATGTTGAAGGAAAGTGAAGAGAAGCAAGCTGAAATTCTCTGTCTCAGGGATGAAATAAAGGAAATGGAGAAGAGGCTATGTGAATCAGAAGAAACACACACAGACATGGAAGCTCAGCTGAAATCTGTTAGTGCTGTTATTGAAGAAAAAGAGGCAGCTCTTAAAGCTATTAAATTGGAAGTCAAAAGGGAGAGGAATGCTCTTGAAGACACAAAAGAAGTTGTTGAACAGCTTAAATTTCAGTTAAGTAATGAAGAAAAGGCTTCTTTTGACAGGCAGGCTGAGATTGAGGATCTTTACAAGGAATTAGAGAGAACTAAGATAGAAGAGAGACGGGCATTAGAACGTTTGAAAGAAGTGCAGGGAAGCTTAGAGGATTTTGAGCAGGACTCTAAATACCAGATTAGCAAGTTGCAGAGGTCCATCACTGAATTGCAGTCTGAATTGTCAGAAACTCATATAAAGATGGAAGACATTGACAAGGCCTTAAAGGGTGCAAATAAGGAGCTAGCTTTATGCAATGAAAAATGCACTTCTTTGGAGCAAATGTTGAATATCAAGGATGAGACATTGTGGGAAAAAGAAAGAGAGATATCTTCTTTACAAACAGACATTTCACAACGAGCTGAGGTAATTGGAAAATTGCAATTGGATCTGCAGTTCGTACAGGGTCAACTACAAGGTGAACTTGAGAATCGGGAGAACTTGGAGAAAACTGTTTCTCTTTATAGAAGTCAGGTTGCAAAGCTACAAGAATACAATCAAGAGCTGGAGAACAAGTTGAGCAGCATCAAGCAGGATTATGAAGCTGCCTTGAAAACTGTTACTGACCGCGATGTATGTATTTCATGTCTGGAGGAAAATTTGAGGGTTTCTGAGGGCCAGTTAGAGGAGTCTAATGTTGCTTGTGGAAATCATGAACAACTTATTGGTGAGCTTATGCAAAAGCTAAATCTTTCTGAATGTAGAATTGAGGCACTTGAAAAACAGGCTTTCAGATTGCAAGGAGCTCTGGAAGGGGCAGTAGATAACCTTAAAGAGGAAATCGATGAAGTCTCATTTCTATCTCATTCATTTGATGAACTTAAATCTCAATTAGCAGAGATTAAGATGGATACAGTATCTGGTTTAGAGGAGGGTATGCATTATGTAGCAGAGTTCAGGGACGTTATCAAGGTTCTTGACAATTTCCAGCTTCATCTGGATACATTGCAAAAGAGAGAAAGTGATATGGCATCTAGGCTAGTAAGCTTAGAAGAGTTGCTAGAAGACAGTAAATCTGAGTCCACTATGCTAGCTAAACAGATTGACCTGCTTGCCAATACTGTGAAGGATTCAGACTCTCAGTTGCTAGAATGGAAAGACAAAGCTTTTAATTCAGTTGAAGATGCTGAGCATATGCAATTGGAACTTGAGAATGCAAACCAAGTTATCTCTAATTTGCAAAGGCAGCTTGGTGAATGCAAGTCGATACAAGATGGCATTAAGGAGCTAAGTCCCAAGATAGAGGTCCATGAAAATAGAGACAACTGTATGCAAAGTCACTATTTCTTGCTGGATGAGGAAATCTGGAATTCTCTTTCGGGCTTGCGTGATGAAATGGACAAATTCTCCCAATTTTATAGCTCTATGATGGAGCAAGATGGAGAAGTTGAGAAATTTAAAAGGGAATTCGTCCTTAATTTCAGAGAATTAAAAGCTATATTATCTTCTGTTAAAGATCAACTGAAGGGTTTTGAGTATTTGAAAAACCAATTCAAATTATATGATATGAAGCTTCAAACCAAGGAAGGTCAGTTATCAATTTTACAGTCTGATATTAATAAAGAAAGGGAGAAGGCCAATCATTATGCAAAGTCAATGGAGAAGGCAGAAATAGACCTGGCAAATTGGAAAGACAAAGTTCATATTGTTGATTTTCAGAACAAAACCCTTCAATCAGATGTTGAAATTTTGAAAAGATCACTGGATGAGTGTAGGAAACAAAACGAAGAAGTGATGGGAAGGGAGAGTCAGTTGCAAGATGAAATAACTGCAATGCAGGAGTCTCTTCAAAATATGAGCAGTAATTTTGCTGAAGAAACAGGGAGAGCTAAATCTCTGCTATATTCCATTAAGGGCATGGAAGAGGAGAGAGAAAAATTGTTGGAGCAGATTAGATCTATCTCTGAAGAAAACAAAATTACAAAACTTGAGCTTGAAGCTGCTAAGATAGAACTTTCTGAGCTAACCCTGCATGATTGTGCTGGAGATAAAGATCTCAGAAATCTGCAGGAAATGAATCTGAAGTTAACCAGGGACTTATCTGCAGCACATGAAGAAATCCAATTTAGGAAAGATTCTTTACAGGAGTTGCTTTCTCAGCTACAAAATGTGCAAGTGCAAGACATGAGTCACCGAGTACATTTGCAAGCAATACTGGAAAAGATAATAAAGAACTTGGATATGGAAGGTACAGTGTTTGCCTATCCTTTGGATGACTCTAAAACTGAGGGAGGCGTAAAGGATGTCTTGGATGATTACAAGATTGCTTATGCATCATGGTTGCCATCTGATAAAATAGTTGAAAGTAAAGATGAAAATGCAACAGGAGAAATTGAGGCTCAGCATGTAATAGAAACCAAAAGAGAGCTATCTTTGATAACCAAAGATACAGTAATGTCAAATCATAACTTAAGGTCATATGATGATGGAAACCATTTTCAGGTATGTGATATATGGCAAAGGATACATGATGAACAAGCTGAGGTGAAAGTGCAAGTGCTAATGAAGGAACTTGAGACTGCTTTGATGACATTGGCTGGACAAAATGTTGCAATACAAAATCTCAATAGAGAAGTTGAGAATATGCAGGATTTGGTTAAAAGGCACGAACAAAGATCTACCCAGTTAGAGCAGTATAAAGATTCAAGTACAACAGATCCTGAACAATATTTTCACTATAATGAGCTTTGTGATTCCCTTATCAGGTATGTAACAACTTACACTGTTGTTTAAAGCCATGTTTTGTAATTCAAATGCACATAAGCAAAAATTGGGAAAATAATTGATTTCTTTTAGGATTGTTTCCATTTACCATTAGTGAAATTGGTTCCATTTGAGTGTTAGATGTGCTGTTGAATACTTCAGGAGGGAATGCTACTTACTGTTTGTAATAAACTGTGTTTCAAGATTTTATTTAGTTCTGCAAGTAGAGGTCATGCATCACAATAGCCAGCAGTCATACTTCAGAAAAATAATAGAGGGCAACTAGTTACAAACTTAGAAGAACAGCATTAAAGATCCTCAAGTAGTAATGTTGTGAGTGCAATTTCCCTAATCATCTTTTGGCTAACATGGGTAAGATGTCAAGCATCCTTATGCCTGGTCCTTAGAAGATGAACCTGAACATCAAAATCCTATGTTTCTACAGACTTAATTGTTGATGAACCTGAACTGTCATCTTAGAAGACGAATTGAAAACTTATTTGGAGATTGATAAATGTGTCTTTGTGAACATTGAATGAATACAATTTTTTGGGTTTGTATCAATTCAATTTTCTAATTCATTTTTCAGTCCAAATTCCTGGCCTGCCATTAGTATAGAGCTTAGGCACTAATTTTCATTTGAACATAACTTGTTTTTGGTTCATTATTATGCTTGTCTACCCTTGTTTTGACAGACCCTCATCCCCTGAATTCCATTTTTGTTATTCCCCTATATCCCATTTGTGCTCCTGTTCAAGTTGCTGTTTGGTCTTCTATTTTATAAATTATTTTGTCTAAACTTCATGTATGCAAAATTGTGAGCAGAGCAGTAGTTAAAAATGATAGCACTAGCATCACATCTGAATGTCAAGCAGTGGCTTTAACGTGGCAACATTCTGACAGACCCTGCTCATGGCTCCCTGACCCTGTTCGCCGTGGCTCTCCCATGCCTCTTGTTCGATGCTCCCAGGCCCCTCTTAGAAGCATGTTGTTTGTAGCTCACACTCTTTTGTTGCAATTTTTTTTACCATCTTTGCTGCCAGTGCCATAGTCTTGTATGTTGTCCAAGTTTCAAACATTTTGCTATTTGGGAGTTTTCATTGTATAATTTTTTTAGTGGGAGTAACTTTACTTGAAACTTATGTTTGCAAAATTATTATTTGAACATAGGGTGTTTTATTTTTACGCTGAAGGTGTTCCCTCTATAAGAAAGGGCAGGTGAAATTATTGGATCAACTGTTAAGAAGCGGTAATAGATGTGGAAAGAAACAAGTGAGCACTGCAATGCATATCAATAATTGAAGAGTAGTTGAGAATGAAATTTGGAGAGCCAAAGAGCACCGATATTACCATCATTTTGCAGTGGTGAAGATTTAAGTAAGGAAATGCTTATGTGGAGACGCCAAAATGGGAGTCTCCACATAGCCCAATGACTACAAGATATAATCATAATGATAAAAGAAAGAGCTTGTTGAAGCGTTGAAAGAAACTTGAGGGTTGCATTGTATGGTTCATTGTTGAAGCCCTTTGAAGTGAAGTTTTGCGAAAGCCCATGACACCAAAAACAAAGATGATAGCTAGTCTTCAATAACTGCAATTGGTTTAGATCAAGACATCAAATGCAAGGAGCAATTTCTAGTGTTTTGATTTCTGTCACCCTGTCTGAGCTGCAATCAACTCAAGAGAGAAGTCATCCTTGAAGGATGGAAGAACAATTCAAAAATAACACAACCAATCAATGTTCGTTTACCTCTAACCACCTTGAGAACCACCTATTTGTGAAGTGGGAACAACACATGGACTTGTGTTCAATCAACTGCAGAATAGGCATCAATATTACTATCTGCCCATTTTGATCAATGTTCTCGCAAGAATTGAACAAATATTGACGGAGGCACATTCTATAGATCCAAGGTAGATAATAAAAATGAGGTTAGAGTTGATCTCTTGGCTATAAACTTACAAATGATCCAAAACAGTCAAAAGGAGACAATGGTTATGAACCTGCAGTAGCATGGATGCCTTGGCATAGATGACCCAACCGCCAAAAGCAAAAAATACATCAAAGGAAGCAAAACGTGAACTCAAAAGTTTACTTGGAGAAGAATTGATTAGAATAGTTACATCATCCACCACATCACTTCTCATCAAAGACCAACAATCATTTGTGAAGCCATAAACAACCTTATTGAAGCCTTTGCTATCCAAGAAATAGTCAATCAAATGCAATGGGAAGACATGCACAACCCAAAGACATGTCTCATGGAAAGAATACACGCACAACCTTTGCTAAACTCTTCATTGCTTTAACACTAATCATTTATTTTTCATTTCTCCACGTTGCTACACTTTTTGTTGACAATATGGTATGTGTCCATGTATGATGGAACAAAACAATGCACATAGCTAGAGAAAGTATCATTGAATAAAATGAATTTTGTAGGATGTTTTAGGGTATTACAAGAATTTTTTTGTTAGAGTCTAGACTCTAGTTGAAATTATTTGATTAGCCTTAATGTCCTTCATTTACATAATTTTGTGGTATTATTTTGTGTGCCACATTTTTAAAATAAGTTAAAACACTCATAAAGAAAGAATTTATATGGACCATTCCATGCAAGGTCAAATCGTATTGGAAGTACATAAGTGGAAAGGAAAAATAAGGTTTTCTTAATGTGTGACCTAGGCTAATCCAATAAGATGCACACAAATACGCACAAATTAGGTTAGATAAATAAATGGGAGTTCACTTGATATTGATAATTTAGAATATTTGAGCGGTGTAAATGTAAATAGAAAATAAATGTAGTTAGCAAAATAAAAACAAAGACTAAAGATCTTAACAATTAGAGGGGGCACACATTGATGCCTCATATCTTCTGTATTGGTTTTATATGCACCAGCCAAAGGATTTTCCCATGGTCTTATAAACTAATTCCAAATGGTTAACAAACATCTATTGGTTCATTGCATCATTATAAATGCTTCAATAGTACTATTGCGAGCTGATCTTGTGCCCTTTAGCTATTCATGTAAATGATCAAATGTTACTATTAGCCTTTAGGTAATCCTTAAATCTAATTAGTCATTTTATAATCATGAGAAGTGGTTCTTTAAATCAATTGGAAGCCTTACGTTTGCATTTTGGATTATTTGAATGCATATTTATGTCTTCTAAAAATGGCGTGCATGATATTCAAACTTTAATGATGTGAAATGGACTAGGATAGTCATTCCAAGAGGTGAAGATATAAAAAAGGGTTCCCTTTTC
>VDFB02252725.1:0-65876 GCA_007258455.2 Sequoia sempervirens | reverse complement strand
CTTCAAGTATAGGTGATACATACATTCCTATGGAAACAAACGATACAAATATCCCTCCAGATACAGGTGTTACAAATGATCCTCTAGAGATGGAGAAGCTAAATGAGGAAGAAGCTAAACCAGAGAAGCATTGTGTTGTCCCTTCAGAGCTAGATGAAGGTGAAAAGGATAATGTTGAAGAAGAACAAGATAAAGATGAAGGTGAAGGGAATAGAAAATAAGGAAATGGAGAGAAAGTTGAAAAGGGAGATGGAAAAGAAGAAGAGAAAGTAGAAGAGAAGGTAGAGGAAAAAGAAAGAGTAGGGGAAGAAGAGAGAAATGGGGAATCTACTGGGAAGAATGAAAAAGATCAATGGTAGGTTGTATATTCAAAAAGGTCCCCTAGAGAATCCTCCTCCAATGATGATGTTTTGAAAGTCTTGTTATCTAAGAAGATCAAATTCTAGCTGATGATTCCTCCAGAACTTCAACAACTCCCCATGATTCAGGGAAGTGTGGATCTAGAGAAGATTTATTTTGTTCATAAGTTGGTGTTAGGGGATGAATTGCATGCATCAAAAAGAAGATAAATTCTAAAAAACACATCAAAAGGGGGATAGAGCTTATTGGTGATTCTCTCAAAGCTTTGCAGGAGGCCACCCTTGGTACATCAATGGATACATCTCTCACTCCATGATAGAATCTGAAAATTTCTATTAGACTCGTTTAAGGAGTATGCCTCTAGAATTGGTGAGAAGACAAGGCAATATATTGAAGAAAAAATAGAATACAAAAGGCTTTTGTCACTTCATGATTAGTGTGCTCTGGAATACACCAATGTGAAAAAAATCCTGGAAGTTGTGTGGGCTTGTGAGTCTGAAGTAAATGTTTTATTTCATTACTGCATAAAGTTGTCAAATTCCACATAGAACATTAAAGATCTCATGGATTCCATTGAGTCCTAGTTGACAACTATTTCTAATACATACAGTGAATCCAAAGATAGAGACATAACAATCTGAACTACCATCTCTACTCATAAAGAAAAATTCTTTATTCTTCAATAGAAGAAGGAAGAAATCATCACAAGATTTGGCCAATTAGGTGACCTTGTGAGAATGGAATACTCTCCAATTTCCAATGCCATGGAAAATGCATAGAAATTAGAGAGGATCAACCTAACTCCAGGTACTCTGAATGATGCGGAAGAAAGTCTGGTGGAGTTGGAATCTTTGAATATAATGCTAATAGCTACTAAGAAGAGTTGGGAGAATGGTAAGATAGCTTGGCAAGGTATTCTTAAGAAGCATCAAGGCTCACCATTCTCTAGGTAATTTTTTTTTTTAATTTTGGTGTTTTTGGACCACCCTTTGTCCTTGATGTCAAAGGGGGAGTAAAGGTCATGAAGAGAAAAGGAGAGTGTATTGTACATAGGAAGTTTGTAAATTATTTCGGCACATGTTGTCATCTTGTATGGTGTGGAGCATTTATGGTGTTTGGTGGTTGGAAGCATTTGTGCTTATCCTTGGTTCTTGTGTCTTTCAAAGTTGTCTAAGATTGATTATTTCTATGGAGCTCATTGATGACCAAGCATCCTCCATTGCTATGATTCACCAAGGTTTTCAATTGTGTACCATATAATTTGCATTTTACTTCCATGCTTTTCTCTTGTAGGCTCATTAAATGTTGGTTTTCTTAAAAAATATTTTAAGTGAGTCGGCCTCTTGTAAATATAACTATATAAATATAATATTATTCAATAGATTATTATATTGAATATATTATTACATTATTTAATATAATATATTTTTTTAATTTTTTTTAATTACAACTTGTTAATATAATAATCATTATTTTTTATCATCAAGCTTTTATTATTATTGATTTTCTTTACTATCTTTCCTCTCTCCTCTCCTTTCCTTAACTTTTTTTTTTGGGGTAGTGTTCTCCAACCCTACCAACACCCTCTCTTACTTTTACCCAAGTTTCCTAATACAATTTTCATTCTTCTCTCTATCAGCTTATCATCTTGATGATAGATCATGAAGCATGATTCAAAATGTTGATGTTAAAAAATAGCACATAGTTTTAATAATGCTAATAAGTTGCGGCCTCTTATGGTAGAAAATTTGAGCTCACTGAGCAAACAAGTCAGCCTCTGCTTCTATAAGACTCAACATGTTCTAAGTCTTCTCATCTAGCTCTACCAGATTTTCAACAATACAATAACTTGAAGCACTAGTTCAATTTGAGAAAATGACACATAGAATACAAAATATTTATCCTAGCACAATCATCTCAGAATGACCCTGGTAGTTATAAATCAAATTTATAATCACCAAAAAAAAAGTGTAAGTACCTTCTAGAGCATTACAAAAACATGCAAATTGGTTTGGACTATTGCGACTATCCCTCCACCAAGAATAGGAAGAACTTCCAATAAATTGCTTCATCTTTCACAAACCAAGGACTTGTTCAGATTTACTATATCTAGATCTTCACAACATCAAAGAAAATAATAAAGTTATGCAAAATACTAGACCAAAGAAATAGGAGAGATTCTTAGCAACCTATTAAAGATCATAGATCTCTTACAACTTTAAATGAAAGAGAGTTTATTTTGTAAAGAACAAAAAATGCATTTCCTCAATTAGGCTTTGTGGCTGTTATTACTAAATAAACAAGAAAACCTTGAAAATAGAAACCTAAATGCATGCATATCTCACAAAAAAACAATCCACATGAACATGAAAAGCTAAAAAAAAAATGCTATGATTTATATGAATGAAGCTTTAAGCGTTTGGAAAATGATTTAGGGCACAAACAGATTTAACTAAATGCAAGATTAACTAGCAAGATTGACTATGCATCAAAGTTTCAAACCCAACAGAAGTTGAAAACACTTCTTTTCACTCAAAAAACTACATTACAAAACCATAAGAAATCACATTCATGCCAAAGTCTGTCAGCCTGTAATGAACCCCAAAAATAGAAAGATGCCCACTAGTCTGTCAGTCTGTAATGAACTCCAAAAATAGAAAGATGCCCACTCCGAAAAACAAGCTACCTATTAAATATTTCATGGAAAAACCAAGATGAATGCATTAAATATTTATAGCCAGAATAAAAGGTGCTAACCCGTATCCCTTTATTTCTTTATTTTTCCATAACAAGTTCCACTACTGTACTTTCATAGCCAATTTTACTCACTGAAACTTGTCCCTACATTTATAATAGCCAAATGTTAAATTCACCAACAAAAACAATCCACTTCTATCGGTTTATAGAGAGCTATGGTTTTCTCATTTAGTGATTTGATGGAGAGAAAGTTTGCACAGAGGGAAAAGGAAATGTTAGCCACTGGTCAATGCATGCTTTGTGAAAAGCATGGTTGCATGGAAGGATTTCAATCTTTTCTCCTTCCTTGGCTTTCCACAAATAGATTATGCATTTGAAATTTTCACAACAGTAGGGCTGGAATTTCATCACCCCTACCCCCAACGATGACCCAGGCGAGGCCTCCCTTCACCCTGTGAGCTCTCACACCCCTGCTCATGAGAGAAAAATAGAGTGCAGCATAAAACATGAATATAGATAATGCGGGTAAATTTTAATACTCCCTCATGTTATCGAGCCCTTGACAAAGAAGAAAAACTACAAACCCTTAAAGAAAAGCCTTACATGACTGGAATTAACTCATCGTGAATCAGTAATTTCTTCAATTAAATAGTATTCTATGTGTTCTTTGTTTTTATTCTATTTGATCCATATAAAATTTTGCAAACCCTAGGTTTATATGGTTTTCTAAATAATTTCTTTTAAATTTGGAAGCATTAGGGTTTGAAGCTGTGTAGAAATGGCGGAAGCTGCAAATGGAGATTCAAATCCCTCCAAATCTTTGTATTTTTTGGCTGTAAATTCTTTGTTATACATAATTTTGGCAAGGATCTACCCATTCTTTGTATGTTTTGTGATACAATACTTATGGAGGCCATGGATAATTTACAGAGCTCTGCAAAAATAGGTTTCAAATATCCTCCTCCCCGCTCATGATTGGCAATACAGAAAGCCTGATGATGCCTATTCAAGAAAATCTACAGAACTCAAATCTGAAGTATATTCATAATCTTGATTTGAAGGCTGATGAGTTCTGCTTTATATCCTTAGGCATGATGGTAACTTTATTGGCATGGATGGCACACAAGTTTGTAAACTCTCTTTGGTCTTTTCTCTTTATGGTATTTTCTACTGTGTTACCTCACCATGACCATAATCTGCTACTCCTTATAACTATGACTTCTTTCAACTGCTTTTTTCTCATGACTGTCAATAAATATCCTTCAACTATGCTATACCTCTGATTTCACAATGTTGTCTGCAGTCTAGTATGTAGTTCCAGGGTTATTGATTGCCTATGAAGATCAAAACTTCATCACATAGCAAAACATCCATGTATGATAAGTTGTTTAGTTTGAAATGCTTTAGGAAAGCTTATCAGTTCAACTTCAACTTCTGGCCATTTTTTCTCATCAGCATCATTGATAGCAGGACACAATTTGTGCAGGTTGTTTTCATATGTCACTTGCCATGTTTTGATTTTGTATGTTGTTTATATTATAACAGCACAACTTTCTTGTTTTAGTATAAATTTTACCAATTTCCCATTGTTTAAGAAGGGATACTTTTCTTCTTGACCTTGACAATTTTTTGGTATTATTTAATCTGGCATTTCTATGTGGTAAACTTTGTTCAAAATAGTGCACATGATCTTAGGGTGTGTTTTACTAAAAGGTCATTATTTTTGTTCAAGACATCATCTTTGATGTACAAATGAGTATTAAGAGTTTCCAAATTAAAGTATATATTGTTTACTTGATTTCGTATATGTCCATTTACACCTTTACAAACTTGGAACACTATCTTCTCTTGGAGTTTGGCCAGATTGTTCTAAGGCTGCAGTTGGTAGCCTTGGCACAATTACGATGATCATTCCAGGATAGAAATAAAACACCATTAAAACATCTCATTCCGGTCCTGACTATTTAAATATATCTATATATGTGGCCAATGTTGAGCACGGGTACAAAAATATTATTATTCTGTTTGAATTATAAGTTAAAAAGTATGACTATACATTTATGTGTATGGTGTAAGTGAATCTTTGACACCAAATACAGAAGAAAACTTCTTTCTAATTTCATTATTTATAATGCATGACTATTCTAAGCATTTCAATCAAATGGGCATGGTATGCATCCATAGAGAATTTTCTATATCTTTTTTATACCGTATTATTAGCAAGATCTTTTAACTTGTTGAAATTTATCACTATTTTGTTCAATGGTTCTTTATTCATTTGTTCCTTTTTCTTATGCAAACTGTAAAAATTAATAACAGTTACATTGATCAAACTTCAGATAAATTTACAAAGCCTTCTAGAAAGTGAAATATGCAAGGAGTCTTCTTATAGTGGAGTTCATGATGTGAACTTTCTATCTTTCCAAATCAGCCAATTAAGGTCATTTGTGTTGCAAATATTTCAAAAATTACATCCCTGCTACTAAGTCTCATAATCACTTCTAAAGTCTGATCAATTCTCCCTCACCCCATTATTGACTTATCTCACATAGAACCTCCTACAAACAACTACAGTGCCACTTCAACTTTTCATTATGCATACGTGGCCATTGTTGTATATATGTGAATAATTTATAAATAATAATTATGTGGCATAAAAATTCTTGAGGAAAAATATTCTTACAGCTGAAGGTTTGTCCATCTGTCAAACCTTTTGTCCATTTGTCTTGTCTCTCGCACCACATTTTGTATACATGCATAATACTAAATAATGAAAGATATGAAGACAAGCTGATATTTATTGAAGAGCTAAAGTAGGGAGACATGACTACCATGGTGGGTAGTGGAAACTTTACAATGTCAAGATATGTTCTAGAGTGCTTAATTAATTCAAATATTTTGAGAACATCCTTGGAAGCTCCATGTTGTGCATATCCTGAAATCATTGCATTCAATGAGATGACATATCTTTGGACCATTTTGTCAAAAAGTGAACGTGTCTTTTCTATGCTTCCACATTTTGCATAATGTCCACCAGGGCAGTTGCAACTGCAACAACTGATAAAATTCCTCTTTTATTTATGCTTTAATGAATGTCCATACCCTATTCTAAGGCTCCTATTTTGGCATAGGTAGGCAAGGAGAATGCTAGAATTTTTTTTGGACTTTTATACCTGCCAATAGCATTTTCTTGAAAGTTTCTAAATTTTTTTAAGAAAATCCATTTTGTGCATATCCTGCAATCATTGCATTCCATAAGATAACGTCTCCTTGAGGCATTATGTTGAACATTTTATGTGCCTTTTCTATGCTTCCAAATTAATTGAAAATGAATTTTGTTTATCCTATAAATTTTAACTCGCAACCAATATTTTCCTATAAAAGACTGCAAAAATCTTGTATGAAGCTCAATAGCTCTAAATCCGGATATTTCTAGATCAAATTTTTGTTTATCATGAATAGATTGAAGCAGCAAGCTATAGGGAGACTGATTTTGTTTTGTCTCAACTTTTCTTAAATTCTACTTTGGTAGGGTTTCATAATATTTTCCTGCAAACTCTGCCCATTTTTCTCATTGGCATCCTTACATTACAACACAATTTGTGCAAAATCTTAAGGTAAGTCACTTGCCATGATTTCAATGAATTTTTTTATGGGAATCTGTACACAACCAGATCATTTTTGTTGTGTTTTATTTCATTCTAATACAGTTCTATTGTTATCTGGTAAATGAAGGCATTCATTGTGTGGTTTTGTCAGTGGATGTTTTCATATATAATATATTGTAATATGAGTGTTAGAGCCTTTTTTTTTCACACGGAGCTTTATGAATTGTGAAATGAATATTGCATTCAATTGGCAGTTCAAATTTTTTGTTTATTTTGTTTTCCTTGCTCTTGAGGTTATTTATGTGACAATTTACCTGGAAGCATTATTTAGTATTAAATGTATAGCAGTACTAAAGCTCTAAATGCAATGGTTGCCAAAGCTATTTTTTCTTCACAATTTTGTGCCATTATACTATTTCTTGTACTTTAAAGACCAAATGTAAAAAGGTAAGGGATTAGCGTGACACAAATGACTAAAATTTTAAATGATTGTGTTGAATAAGTGAAAAATAGCTTGGTTTTCCAAATGGATGCATTCTCTCACATGGTTGGTTACTTTAGGTACAAATATAATTTTGATGTTATTATATTCTTTTTTGAAACCACATGTCTATTACTTCAACAAAAATAGATTGAGAGATCAACTTCCCATAGCTGAAGAGAGCTAGCATCTCTGCATCTACATCAATTTGCAATAATTCAACATCCTCTAGGTGCAGTGTTGAGTGTGAGTGCTGAGTGGACCCTTCATTCTCATGAGTACATACCTCCTACTTATCAATCAAACTATAGGCATACAAGCTGTAAGAACATGAGTGACAGTTTTGAAATAGTTCTTTTGTGCTTCTAGAAGTTGGGATTAATGGAATCAAAGCCCACATCACTTTTTAAAACAACCCCCAATTAGGAGGCCAGTCCACATAGTTGATGCAAAAGTACTTTAATAGCAAATATAAACAACTTTCATACAAAAAGATTTGATAAATTATATTTAAGTTGTACATTTGTTCAAAGTAAACTCCAAAAATTCAACTCCTCCTTATGCTCACATAAATAAAATTAAGTAGGTATATGAAAATAACCCAATAGGAAATCATATAAATGTCTCCTTCAGTTGAAGATATATTTATTAAAGCCATCTAATAATATATAACAGCCCCAACCCATAGAATTTGGAACCGAATATAAATATAAAAACAATGTGCCCCGCATAAAGCCTTAAATTACAATTCCACTTGATTCCTACTAAGTTGGAATTAAATTTCTTGTATAGAGTGATGTTAGAAAGGGGAGTTTAAGTGAAACTGAGGGTAGCCACTGGTTTTGTTGCACTCAACTGCACTCGCCAACTCTTTTTAATCTCCCTCACATCCTCAGTTTTGCTAAACAAGATCAGATATTAACTCTTAGCAAACTTGCCATTGAAGCTTTTAATATGAGAAAGTAATAAGGGAAAAATGATAAAGAAGAGGGTTTCAACTTTAAACCCTCTTCCCTCAAAGCCCATACAAAATCCTTCAAACTCATTTTAACACCACTTTTGAAACTAAGCCCTTGACCCCTCTCTTGTCCTTTTAAAAAGCATATTCAGTGTCATTAGTATGTAAGCAATATAAACTAAAATTAATTGCTTGCTTATGTTGAATCATTCCTTATCTTAGTTTATTTGTAATAGATATGTTGGGCTATGGTCTAGTAGTGATGTGGGGCATTTCTAACAATAATAATTCAAGGTCATAAGCCAGTGGGTGTGCATTGCCCTATTGAAATGGCCTTTGATTGTCAATATGTATTTTATCTCAAGATGATTGGAAAAGTTGAATAGGAGGGCAACCCACTAAATCAAAATTGATGTATTTATTTTTGACAATTGTTGCTTTATGGTTTTTTAATTTCTTGGTGAAAAAATAGAGTGCATAGAATGAAGTCCAAAACCTCTAAAGCTTTAATCACTCGGTGTCAATGTAATTGTCCTTCTCATTGAACAAGTTCAGTTGAAGTGCCTGAATTCTTTGATCTCTTGTAACATGAGCTGAAACAGAGTGTCTAAATAGTTTTGACTAGCGTGCCAATGACTATGCAGAAATTTGCAGCTAATCTACATAACATCAAAACAGGTTTGCAAGCACTTAAGGCAATTATTAGGTAGGAGAACTTAGAAACTTCAAATATCTTTCATAGTAAACTTGTGTAGACCAATATTTATATGAAATTTCACTAATGGAAATCTTTAACTTCTCTAAAATGGTAAAAAACTAGCAACCAAAACAAATAAAATGTTAGAAACATGGATCCAAAAAAGTGTAGTGACTAACAAACATGACTACTGAAAAAGAACTATACAATGGTATCAATCAAATTTTGTAAATTCATAAATAGATTTTTCTTTTTTAACAATATAAATAAAGAATCTCAAACCCTTCTTCCTAAGACTGCAAATGTTAAGTAAAAGCTTTTATTAATAGTTGGAATATTACACAGAACATATTAGATCATTTTACCTAAACCAGCGATGATGATGCCCATCTAACAAGTAACAAGAAAAACAGAAAAATAGGTTTGCCACAAACCATACCAAAATTTTCAAATACCTTACACAAATATTAAAGATCCATAATTCGCTTGCATACGATCAATAAATCAGATTGACCTCATTGTTTAGACTCTAGAGCAACAAAAGTTATCACTCTCCAACACAATGATGCTGAAGAATACTGAGTCAATATCTTGCAGTCATTAGTTTAGTAGCCATAGAGTATTCTAGAGTATATCAAGGAAGTCAATGAGAAAAGACAATTTGGAGAAAGAAAAGTATTTTTCAGTTGGTAAAGAAAATGTTGGTCAAGAAAAGTATTTTTCAGTTGGTAAAGAAAATGTTGGTCAAGGTAGATGTAGTTTCATAAGCATCCCGATAGTTTTAGAACCACCCCAATGGATACATATTTCCCCAACAGTTATGCAACTACCACTCTATTGAAGTAGTGGTTGTGTCTAGTATTCAAAAGAATCAAAACATTTAGTACAAAAATGCACCTAATCTTTCAATGGAAAATTAAATTGTAGAATTTTCTAGAAAATTTGGCTGTTTTCTAGAGATGATTCTAAACAGATGCATATTCCCAATAAAAATTCATAATATTGAAAAGTTTTTTTGAAATAGGTAATTGGATGTGATAAAGAAATCTCATACAAAAGAAGTCTTTAACTAACATAAGTATGTGCATGCAAACATATTAGAAACAGATCAATCTTCATTGTAAATCACTCAATACTCATAGTGACGGGAGAAAAGGTCATTGCATAGAGAACAATAACAAAGAAAATAAAATAAACCATTGTGTATGGATATACATGTGAGAAACAAATCATTCAAGAAAAAAAGCAAGGTAAGAGTATCACTGATTTCAAGTGAGATACTCAGAATCCATGTAATATGATTCTTTGTTCTTAAAGAATGGATCCCAAATCGAATGCAAATAGCACCTCAAAGTTCTGAAAGTGAAATCAACTTTATAGAGAAGAAGTAGCTATGGCACCCAACCCCATGTCATCAATCCTCTCTTTTTTGTAGGCTCTTGGAAGCCCACGGGAAGATATGCACAACCCACATCTAGTGCCATGTCGAATATCATATTTTGGGACAATTTGAAGGAACAAATGAAGGGCTACTCACTAGCTTCCAAACCACTCACCAAGCCCCTGCTTTGTTCTTGGGAGAGGTAAGTGTAGCTTCCAAATGAAATATACCAAAATATGCGCTAGTGAAATTAAGAATGAGCTCCCATGTGCCATAAAGAGAAGAACCCCTGAAAGCAGAATGAAAAATGACTTCCCTACGAGCATATATTTTAGGAATCAAATGAGGGTGGTGAGAGTAAATGCTAAACTAGATATTTTCATTCCAACCCTCTAAACAGAAACATTAATTATGATTACAAATTCTTTTTCAACTAAACGGGATTATCCCACGAAAGTGGAGAAATGAGGTCAATACCAGGGATGAAGAGTTTGGAGGAGCAAAAAGTAACAATAGCAATGAAAGAAGAAAAAGAGGTGCAAGAAAATGGCCAAAAAAGGATCACCTAGACTCTTCCATCAAACATACCTTGTAGGTGTAACTTACAATTCCATTTTTTCATTCATGCATACCTCAAGTTTTCGCACAAATTTTTGTCTTTCTCTCAATGATGCAGAGGATAAAAATGATCACTTGGACTCTTCTTTCAAACATGAAGCAAATCAAATTAACTATGACGTGTTGTGAGGGATGCCGATATTTTTCTTCTAATAGAAATTGGGACTTTTGTCGTGCTCTCAAGGATGTCGACTTCTGCAATAAGTGTTGCCCCAATATTTTCCTTTTTCTGCAATAATTTCTTTGTAGATATTTTTAACTCTTTTGCAATAAACTCTATGCCATCCAGGAAAAAGCATTGAGCTGCTCAGATGCATTTGATCACAGGTGATTTCTTGTGCATGAATATACACCGTTCGTCATAAAAAGATGTCCCAAATACTAAGCATGGGATGCCTTCGACGTAAAAATATTAAACATTTTTATCATTAAATATTTCTTTAGTTATAAAAAAAATTATAGAGATTTTTATTTTTGTATACATAGAACTATGCAAAAAGTTTAAATTTTTTTTTTAATAGGATCCAAATTTTGTCTTCTTAAAAGTATTAAATAAGTTACCATGTAGATGATATTTTTTCTTCTTCTATGTCTGAATTGATTTCTCTAGGACTAGATTTTTTATTATATTGATGTGTTGTTAGGTGGAGATCAAGTTCCTCATCATCGAGTTCCTTAGAGAGGTTTTCATTACAATATACTACCTTTCTTTTTACTTTTTATATATGTTCTATCTCACTTCATGGATGATTTATTAAGGGACTTTTTTTTATTTTTTATTTTTTATTTTGTGAGTAAGGAATTTTCCTTGCTCCCTAAAGTAGGTAGTCATTTTCAAGTCAATGCTAAAGCTTGATTTGTGGTCTCTAATTAGGATGCCTTCATTAGATCCTATGATCTATGTGATAAATTCATCATTTCAGCAATAAGAAATTCCTTAGCCACCTCTATGAGAATGAGTTCAATTATATTTGAAGGAACAATCTCAAATGATGCATATACAAACCCTTGGCAACTAGGATTATTTTACGAAAGTATAGGTTCTCGAGTACCTCGCTCAGGAACTTGAGGCATTCTTCTTTCTATCACATGTTCTCATAAATGAGTAGGGCGTTTGCATATATATTGTAGGAGGGTTGGAAAAAAATGAATTAACCATATTTACACTCTTTATTCTCATGAATTTTGTGAAAGACATGCCCTTTTGGATTTTAGTGGGAATATTTTAGTATGGACTTTTTTTCTTTGATTTCTAAAATTATTCATATTATTTTGCTTCATTTGAAGCATTTGATACAACATATCTATCATTGTATCAATGACTATCATTGTATCAATCTTCTTTTGCAATTCATGTGTAAGAAACTTTTTGAAATTATATTTTTTTCTTGTTATCTTCCATGTTCAATTATTTTGTCATTTAAATGAAATAAATTATCTTTGAAAATATCTCCTAGCTCTATTATTAAATTGCATACTCACATTTTTTCAAAATCTAACTCTAATACCATTTGTAATTTTAGATTTGAATTTTTAATATCTTGGAGGGAATATTTTGCAATATCTAATTAAGTCTTATTTTTAATTTATATACAATGAAAACAATACTTTTCCCAATTGATATTTCTTATAATTAATTAAATATTTACAATTAAATATATCTTCCAAAGATAGAAGTCAAATATATTGATAAATAACAAATGTTACTAACTTGAAATTTTATTTGTGTACTTGATGATTATTAAATATAGCACAATGGTGATTTTCATGTGAAATCACTCTTAAAAAATTAATGGTTTCCATCATTCAATTCCTACCATTAGTTGTTTGATCCTTAGGTTAAATGAACCGTAGTTCCATGCTCTAAAAGAACAATAATAATTAGATAATATCTAATTGAAATGTGTTCTTCCTATAGTGGTTACATCTCCTTATTGGATGTCTCTTCTATATCTTTTTCCTTCAATAGTCATGATTCTTCACATGCCCTTGACTTTTGATAAAATAAAACTTTAATTTTTATACTTTTTAGTTATTTATTGTTATAAATTATTTGTATCATTATATTATCTTTTTCTTTAATATATATTTTAGAATTAACTTTATTCTCTAGTACTTTTTACACTTCTATAATTGACAAATATAATACATGTACATTGCTAAGTTCAAATGATTACATTAACTTAGAAGTGAAGAATAATATAAATAAATTTCTATAATATTTTTTATAACAAAAAAATATTTAATAATTAAAAGTTTTAATAAATGAGTTTAATGCCAAAATTTCAAAATTTATTTTTGAAACAATTTTTTTCTTTTCATATAAAATAGATCAAGGATTTGGTCTTGTAGTTCATGCAACAAAAGACTGGAGTAAATCAAATTTTGAAAAACAACTTTATAAAATTAATGATTTTTTTTTGATAAAAGGGTAAAACGGGTTTTATAGGGACCTGAAACCACAATGTTTACAATAAAGAGGAGAGGACACAAAATTCCAACCAAAAAGATGAGCTTCCCGAGAAAAGATCAACAAAAACCACACAAAATAGACCAGAACGGTCAAACCAAGAGGAACAGCAAAGTAAACACAAAAAACCTCACCATTAACTCAGAGTCTTGAGGACAGACTCCATTTCTACCTCAAAATTTTGCATATCATTGACTCCCTTTTTAAAAATTTGAATCATCTTCCAAGTAGGGGGCCTTACGCTTTAAATTGGCTCTAGTTCTTTTGGAAATGCTAGCATCCGTATCCTAGCTTTTGTCCTCTATTTCCTCCAGATCCACAACCAAAGATCCCTGTTCGGCTTTATCGAGCTTTTTTGTCATCGTGTTAGTGATAATGGCATTGTGTCTTGCCATTCGGTTGTTTTGCTCTGCAACAGTTTTGATGGTGTTCCTTATATTCTCAATCCTGGAGTCTATATTTCTGTTACTATAAACTTGAACCCCACTATTTGCATCTTTCTTTTCAATCTCTTGTAGTGGAAGTGGTTGAGAAGAGAAAAGTAGTAGCCATAGACTCTGGTGAAGTGACCGTCCACCATGATGTACTCCATGATGACCCGCAAAACCTTTCTCTAGATGGCCTTTATGGTGTCTGCTTCGAAGTAGCTATTTGCAATTTTCACAAAACTTAGCCTTTCTTTGTCTTTTTTAGGAAATTTGATCACGACTTCATCAGAAAAATCCATGTCCCTAAATAACTTCTTCCCTTCAGTAGATAAGCCCATAACCTCAGCAATTAAATTTTTGTTGAGCTCCACATTCCTACCAAACAGGGTCAAGTTTCCATTATTCCAATTTTTAACAAAGAGGTTCGTAGCCTCCTGGTTAGAGCCATGGAGCTTTTCTAGGAAAGGAAGCAGCCCTCCACTTTTAACCTTATTCCAAGCCTTTGCATTTTTTGTGTGCGTATGAAGGTGATCCCACAATAGTGGTTTACAATTTTTGGCCAAACTAGACACTAAAATATTTTTTTTTAACTAAATCTTTACTTTTGGGCAGCTATAGCAGCTAAACTGTGAGGAATTTGAAGATGATGCAAACTAGAGTTTCGTGAAATTTTTTCTATAGATTCTAAATATATATTTTTTAGAAAAATTGGAATCAAATTGCACCTTTTTTTCCATCTCCCTCGAAAACTAGTTTTTTTCATAAAACAACATTTCAAAAAAGTGACGCTCACCATATAACACAACTTTTTTTCTATGAAGGATAAAATTCTAATTCTTTTGAATTTAGATTCGTAACTCTGATATCTAGTGCTTCCACTTGGTTAGATAATTTTTTATTGAATATTTTTTCTTTAATCAATTTTTGAATTCAAACCAATTATAATTCAGATATAGTGCGATCATATAACACCACTCTTTTTGTATGTATCAAAATTCAATTTTTTTTCTTTGTTGGATAAAGGACTTCAATGTCTAGTGCACTAATATTTTTAATTTATTTATTTTAATAATTTGATATTTTTCCACATGTGTAGAACAAAGAGCTTATTTTTGGTGAAAAACCTACATTCACAAGATATAAAAAATAAATATAATAATAAAATTAAATTTATTTGAAATTATACTTTTTGGGAAGCTTATTATAAGGTATACATACTTGCAAAAAATAAATTTTAAATGAATTCATTTGGTCCCCCAAAAGGTAAATCAAAAGTGGTTTTTTATAAGCATTTTGATAGGTGTAAAGGAGACTTTGTTATAGGCATGGTTTAAAACTAGTGGGGTTCTATCCAAGGCAGTTTGATTTAAGGTAGTTTGATGAAACCCTCTTCAATTGGAATTTTTTAAATGGATCCTTTTAAGGCTGAAATCATTGTATTTTCTAAAAATATGTGATTTCAACAAAAATGAGTTCCTCCCAGAAATTGTAAACCAACATTGTGCGATCACCCATCATAGTTGTCTAGCTCAATTCTCTTTTTGTCTCCTCCCATTTCAGCCGACACAGTGGGGTAGACCCAGGTGAAATCTTTACTAAAATTGGCCCCGCCGAATCTAAGGACCCACAAAGCGTGTAGAGCTTTCTTCTAGATTAAGCCGTTGGGATTAGTCCCATGCAATCTAATGATTGTGATGTGAAAGATCCGACTTGTCTTCATTAAAGTGATAACATGTCGCTTTTCCATGTGATTTATCATAATTTAATAGGGTGCAAACATTAGAGTTTAGATCACTAATATTAAGCCAAGTGCGCACAACTTTACTCTTAACTCCTTCATTAGTGAAAAAATCTGCAACAGCATTGGCTTCTCTATAAGCATGTGATATTTTTTCTTTATCAAATTTAGCCAAAGTCAATTTGGCATCCTCAACCCATGATTTAATGGTCCACGAAGGGGGAGACTTGCCATAGAAGTAGTCAACTATGTTTTTGGAGTCTCCTTCAAGCCATAAATTTTTAATGTTAAGACTTTGGGCTAAATTTATGATGTGATAAGCTCCAGCAGCCTCTGCCAAATGATTTGTTTGGGAACCAAGAGGAGATGTTGTCACACCAATGAAATTGCTAAAGGAATCCCTTATGACTCCACCACAGCCCGCCGCCCTTGGATTACCTTTAGTCTCACCATCAAAGTTAGCTTTGATCCAACCATTTGGTAGAAAAGACCATCGAACACCCTCTCTATCCTTCTTGGCTTTCATTGTGGTTCTAAGAAATTCTAGACTTATATTCCAATCCTTTGCAACAGTAAGGTCATAGAGTGAATGCTCCACTTTCATGGACATGCTATCCTTTTGAACCAAGGCATTGATATTTTCCTTGAAAAATCTGACAATTTTATCAAAGACAATATCCATAGAGGCTTCTTTGTCTCTATAAATTCTATTGTTGTGTTCTTTCCAGAGGCCCCAAGCAACATGAGGGAAGGATAAATCCCATAAAAGCCTAAGCATAGGATTTCTAGTCTAGGCTTTCCATTGAGAGAAGAAGTCTTTAATGGACAAAAGGAAAACCCAAGGAAGGTGCCATAACTTGATAATTTTTTCCCAAATAGAAGCAGAAAATGAGCAATGAAGGAATAAGTGACATAGATTCAGTCTCCATCTTACAAAGAAAGCATCTATTAGGAATTTGGAATCCACATTTACACAGGTTATCAATTGTGAGCACCTTGTTTTGGAGAAGGATCTAGAAAAAGATATTGATTTTAGGTATCAAGTATTTGAACCAAGCTTTAGACAAGAAAGGAGGACGGTCCAGAGAAGAAGTAATCATGGCAAAGGCAGAAGACATAGAAAAATTGCTAGAGGGTTCATCTAACCAAACCGCACGATCATCCAACTGCTCAGAACTAAGTCTAACTGCCATCAGAGAAGACTGGATAAGAGCCAAAGCCTGACTAACACTACACAAGTCCACCCAATTACCATTCACTCTGTAATCTTTCACATAATTTACAAACTGTGCCTTACAAGTCTCTTCCCATTCACTAAAGGAATTGATTTTTATGATGGGCTCCTTAAAAAGCCATCTGTCCTCCCAAAATCTAGTATGATAACCATTTCTCACTTGCCAGCCAATTCCATCATCCACAGTCTTTTTTCTATTGATTATATTATTCCAGCATGTAGACCCTCTCGGAGGAAGGTGGGTGACCTTAATAATGAAGGAGTAGTTGTTTTCTAAATATTTTCTAGCCAGAATATCGATCCACTCCCCAAAGGAAGAAGAAATTCTCTAGATTTGTTTAGCAAGGAGGATTTTGTTAACTATTCTGATTCTTCTTAGACCTGGTCCTCTAGCCTTTTTAGGTCTATAAACTAGGTTTGAGCCAATTAAGGGAAGTCTTTTTTTCTCTTCAACACCCAACCATAGAAAATTTTTTTGAAAATTTTCAATGGCATTAGCATATTTAGCAGGAATCTTAAATAGGCTCAAGGCATAGATAGGTAGATTCTAGAGAGAGGCTTTGAGGAGCTAAAGTTTTTTGGCTTGACTAAGCAGGGCTCCTTTCCAGCCAGCAAGTTTTTTGTTGAATCTTTCAACCAGTGAGAGCCAAAAAGACTCAGGAGGTTTCAAGCTTAAGGGTAAACCAAGGTAGGTGGCAAGAAAGGAATCCACCTTGCAACCCAGAATTCTGGCAATTTTAGCCTGTCTATGATCCGGCATGTTGAAGAAGAACAAAGAGCTTTTTTATTGTTGATCAGTTGTCCTGAAGCTCTCCCATATTTGTCTAACAGTTGTTTTATTATTTTTCCTTCAAACACTGTGGCTTTACGCATAAGCATAGTGTCATCAACGAATTGTTGATGGGAACACACCAGATTGCCCAAGGAAGGTTTGAGACCAAGAAGAGATTTAAAGTAAAAAAAAAATTCAGATTCATGCCTAAACTTTCAGCCATAATAGTGAATAAAATAGGAGAGATAGGATCACCCTGCCTTAGACCTCTGGTGCTCTGGAACAAAGAGGTGGGGGATCCATTGACCATAATTGATATGGAAGTCGTGGACACAAGTTGTTCCACCATTTAGATAACCCTGTTACAAAAACCAAAAGCCTTTAAAATTTTAAATAAGAAAATCTAGTCAAATCTATCATAGGCTTTTGAGATATCAAGCTTTAATAAAAAGCCTTCAGTCTTTGACTCAACTAAGGAATGAATATTCTCATGTACCGTTACAATAGAGTCAAGAATTTATGTACCAGGGACAAAGCCATTCTATTGAGGAGAAATCAAAGAAGGCAAAAAAGTTAAAAATCTAGAGGTTAAGACCTTACAGATGATTTTGTATAAGGAATTACAAAGACTTATAGGCCTAAAAGCCTCAAAATTATTAGCTCCAGGTTTCTTAGGGATAAGAACCAAAAAGGTAGTATTTAATTTTTTTAAAAGACTTCTGGATCCAAAAAATTCTTTAATAGCATTTACCACATCTTCTTCAACAATCTCCCAAAGCCATTGAAAGAAAAATAAAGGGAAACCATCAGGACCCGGAGCTTTACTCCCATCAAAGGAAAAGACAGCTAGCTTGACTTCCTCATTGGTGGGGATAGCAGTCAATAAAGAGTTGTTTTCCTGGTTGATAACTCTTGGTATATCTTCAACTAACTGATCCTGCTCATTTTGGTTTATTTCACCACTTGTCGAGAGAAGATGTTTAAAGAAGGAGCTCGCATGCTTTCTAATATCCTCCTCCCCCTCATACTTGGTTCCGTTCACTTCTATTTGAGATATTCTGTTGACAGCTCTGTGTTTTGAGGCCGATAGATGAAAGTACCTGTTGTATCTGTCTCTTACTGATAACCAAAGAGCTCTAGATCTTTGTCTCTAGAACTCCTTCTTTCCAATTATGTCATGCATCTTCATAAGGATGTCATTCTCTTTTTCCTTACTGTCATTCAAGTAACCCCCCTTTTGTATTTGAAATTGAATTTCTCCCAAATTCATTTGAAGATCAAACTTAATCCTAAAGATGTTCCCAAAAGATTCCTTTTTCCATCTTTTTAAATTACATTTCACTTCCCTTAATTTTTTTGCTACTCTGAACATAGCAGATCCTTGAATTCTTATATTCCACCATTTCCTTATTTCCTCTTTCAGAGCAGGATGAGAGATCCACATTTTTTCAAATCTGAAAGGAGTGTTTTTCTTCTTTTTTATTGGATCCACAGTGAAACTGATAGGAAAATGATCAGAACCAATTCTCATAAGAGCTTTTAGGGAGCAGTAATAATCAAAATACCAATGATTGTAGATTAGAGATCTATCTAATCTGACCTAAATGAGATACAATCCCGTTCTACGATTAGACCAGGTAAAGGAAGCTCCATCAAGATCCAGATCAATCAGCGCTTGATTATCAATGAAATTCTGAAGATCCTCTTTGCTCTCCAAGTTGATCTGGGATCCCCCAAATTTTTCTCCATTCATTGAGGGAGTGTTAAAATCACCCATAACAATCCAAGCTTCTCTATCAAAAATCCTCCTAAAGGCAGCTATTTCCAGCCAAAAAAAAATCCGCATTCCTTTTCCATTAGGAGCATATATATTCAATTGAATATAGCTGAAGTTATCTCTTATATGTGTAAATCTAGTGGCTATATGATTCGTACCTTCCAAGATCGGATCACCTTTAATGATATAGTTAAATCAATCAAAATACAAAATATAGTTAAACCAAATTTTACAATAATATTGATAAATAAATATTTAATGATATTCATATTAGTATTCAATTACCACTGAAAATTGATTTTTTTTTTAAAATAATTTGCCTTAAAGCAAAAACCGGTTTCCACAACTGTTGTATATTATTTATGATTCTGGTGTTAATAATATGAGACGTAAAAGTAGAACTTAGAATTCAAGCTCAAATAAATATAAATTCAAATTCACATTGAAAAACATATAAAAAACTCTTTTCAAAAACTTTCTATCTCGCTAGTGGAGTTACACGCTCACAACAATTTACATATTATTTTCCATTGAGAAAGCAAACATATCCTGACCAGTTGGTAAATTCTTGTATTGAAAGAAAACTACTACTTTACAATGTCTTTGTAATTTACCCCTCAAATTTCAGAAAACTGCACTATGCCAACGCAGAACTTTTGTCTTTGACTTTAAGGTTGCAATTCAAATGAATTAAACTAAACTTAAAAATTGTCAGAAAAAATAGAAATTTGAAAGAAAGTCATTAAAGTTCATCGTCCATAATTTCTGTATTCCGACTTATTTCAGCGTAAGGTTGCAATTCAAATGAATTAAACTAAACTTAAAAATTGTTAGAAAAAACAGAAATTTGAAAGAAAGCCATTAAAGTTCATCGTCCATAATTTCTGTATTCCGACTTATTTCAGCGTACAGGCAAGCAGAAAAAAAAAAAAGATCAGGTGGTTGTTACGTTGAGCAGATCAAAAGCCTGGGAAATGCCATGCAGAATAAATTCATTGGTCTCAAACGCATCTGGCCGTACCACAATAACGCCATTGATAACCAGACGCCTGGAATCGCTGGCAGCCAGTCCGCACGACATTCTAACCATCTTTCCTTTTGATCTATTTGCTGCAACAAAAAATGAAATAAGCACTCTAGGGAACAAATGCGAGCAAAGATTAAAGAACAAGACTGAGAATAAGGAAACTACGTTGGAAGGGCTGGGTATATAAAAAAAAATTGAAGTCGGAAAGCGATTTTATTCTTTCTTGTTCCTTTTATTATCTCAATATTTTATTTATTTTTCTTTAAACTCTTATACATACTTTTTCAGTGAAGAGATCGTTTTGTTATTATCTAAATATGAGCTAGCGTGAGGTACCGGAAATCCATGTCTATTGAAAAAAGATTACTAGACCATGGTAATTACCACCAAAATGTCCAACACTTGGCTTGATCCCCAAAGTCAACCAAGGAAGCATTCCACGCCTGATTGTCCCTCCCCATACCATGCCTTCCATGGTTTTCTGGAGTGAAATTTTTAATATACTTCTGCACATTTACAACAGGGCATTAGTAGATTGCTACAAATAAGGGCATCTGTTGTAAAACAGAAAAATATAGTCAGTGTAGAGAACATACATACATATGCCATAACCAAAAGTTTAGTATTAGTGGTAAAAAATCAAAACATTTTATGGAAAGTTTTTTTAAGGAGGCATAGTAAAGATTCACCCAATGCATTTGACAAGAACTTATCTGAAACTAACAGATCCTATTTCCCATAGACATAAAGAGTGAGTAGATGATCATGTTGCATATTTTTTGGGGTCATTATAAATGACTTTAGAAAGTGTTGCATACACAATAGTGAAGAACCATAACCAAATAAATTGTGTTAAAGAAAATTATAATCAAGAATTACCTGCTGCACATTTATTCCCCTTGAAATGCTCTCCAAGAGAAAGTGGAATAGATATACCAATCTCCATATAGCAGATATTTATGTTAGTTCCACCAACCAGAATAAAGTGGAATAATGATGTCATCTTGCTTTAAAAGATATTTAAAATAATTTATTTTAAAATATAAAGAAACTAAAGTCTTAAAGTATATATGAATATTACATAAATAAAATAAAATTTATAATGTTAGAATATTATATATAATCTATACTATGATATATAATAAATATAATATAATATAGTATATAAATATTAATATTTAAAACTAAAAACAACATGTTGAAAAGCTAAACACTACAGATATCTTTAAATGCTTAAAATTAATGTTTAAAACTATGGGTAATCTAAGTAGTCTAAATTTGTAAAATTAATGTTTAAAATCAGATAAACTGAGGAGCTAGGGGGAAAATGAAATTATTTAAGTGATTTAATGAAATTATTTTAATGATTTATGTCTTTCACTCGAGATGAATTATTTAAGTGATTTATGTCTTTTACTCGAGATGACAACTTGCTCGATGCTACTCGAGATGAATTATTTAAGTGATTTATGTCTTTCACTCGAGATGACAACTTGCTCAATGCTACAAACCTGCTTAGTGCATAGAGATCAAAAACCGTTATAATTTTCTAATTATTATTTATGGGGTCATTTGTCCCTTAATGCATCTATGAGGTTGGATAGGTTTAAGTCAAATTGAATTTATTATTATTTTAATATTTAAAAGACTATCAAATTGTTTATTGGAAAGTGTTTTAGGGTTTAATTACACATATTTTATTATTTTAAAAAATCTATAAGTAACTTCCAAAAAAAATTTAAGATAAGTCACATTCATTTTGTACCACTTCAAAATTCTAAAAGATGTCATACTAGTTTTCAACAAATAGTTTCAAATTCAAGTTACACTCATTTTAATACTTTAAAATTTTTACCATTATTCATTTAGGAACTAATTTACTACCATAGATTGTTGAGATTTTTAGATTGAACCTATGCACTATTTCTCAACATCAACTTTGTTAATCATACTCCATGATCCATCATTAGGATGATAAGAAAAAAGAGAGAAGAATGAAAATTGTATTAGCTAACTTGCATAGAAATAAGAGAAGGTGTTGGGAGGATTAGAGGGTATTGCCAAAAAAAAAGTTCAAGGAAAGGAGAGAAGAGCGGAAATATAGGAAAGAATAGAAGTAATAGTAAAAACTTGATAATAAAAATAATAATTATTATATCAATAAGTTGTAATTAAAAACAATTACAAAAATTAATATTATATTAAATAATATAATAACATGTTAGATATAGTAATATGTTGAATAACATTATATCTCTAAAAGGGTGAAATCAAAGTTTTAAATTCTGGACTAATTGCACAATGCAACAAGTTGAAAACGAAGTGTTTTGATGTAATTTTGAAATTTTAATTATGCACTAAACTGAAGCAATTTAAGATAAATGCAATGAAATCAATGAAACAACAAACCAAGAAAATGAAACTGAAAGGTAACAACACCAAAAAAATTTAAAAATAGATATTTTAATGTCTTGAAAATGAAAAGTAGTAGCTAATAGGGACCCACTTGCTACTAAGGGCCTAAATGGGTCTTGGTTATATGTTTATGAGATTTTTCTATGGATTTCAGAGTGAATTTTGATGTTATTTTAGTTTCCAAAGGTTCAGATGATTAGGGACTTATTCACTAGTAAAGAGTTATGGGTCTTGGTTAGGTATTTTTAAACTATTTTTTAATGATTTGTAGTTATATCTTTCAGTTTCAAGTTGTAAATAGTGAAATACAGCTTCATATTTTCTAGAAATTAATTATTCACCAGTAAAGAGGAATGGGTCTTGGTTAGGTATTTTAAAACTATTTTTTAATGATTTGCAAAAGAAGATGTTAATAACAACCAAAAATCAACCCTAACTATTATAGCAACTATGAGGAATGTTTTTAGAGTATAAAAATTCATGTACATGTAACTGATTTGAAAATCCTATACTTTGTAGTCTACACACTTGAAATACTTGTTATCAAATTCTAGAAGGCAACATTCAATTTGGTAGGGCTCTTTTCGTGTTTTTGCACCTTGAATGACAAATTTGCAACCTTGAAAATTTTCACAACTTTGATAATCTTTCTCTTCAACCTATAAATCTACAATCACACATTCAAAGACAAAAAACTTGTTGATTTGTTAGTGTAGACATAGGAAATTAACATCATGCATTCCTCATATTTAATTAAATCATATTGGCCTGATCAATTAAATAAATCAAGTTTAATTGATTAATCTACTAAGGTCATCCATTTAAATTAAATAAATCCATCTTTATTTGATTTAACACTAACATCATTCTCTTTGATTAAATAAATCAAATCTTTATTTAATTAAATCTAAAATCATTTTCCATCTCCTTTTGATTTATTTTAATCCATAAATCTAAATCAAATAGGTCAAATCACCTAATCCCTCATTAAATTAATTAAACTTTGATTAATTTAATCCTCATCTCCAAAATTCTCTAGATTTTACCACTTGCACATGAAAGTGCATTTAATTGATTTATCAAAATCTTTATTTACTTTCAACTTGACATCTTTGGGGAATATTCCTCCAAATTTGAAAATCCCTCCAAAAGGGATTTGTCCTTCCAAGCAAAGGATTTAAGAGCTCTTACATGTCTCTTGCACAAGTCAAACTTAGCATTTAACTCATCTTGTCATCAAATTCAAATTTCAAATCTCCCCCTCTTTCGTACATTGACCAAAATGTGCGCATTCCTCAACCTCTCACATGTTGACAAGTGGCATCTTGCCATTGGTGGATCTTTAGTCCCACATCCTCCATGCTTGGCATTCTTTTATCCTTCTTGGCTATAAATAGAGAGTTTCCCTATTGTATTAAACCTACACAAGTCATCCAAGTTAGCATTTCATCTTGATCATCATTCACACAATCTTCATAGCATTTTCATATCAGTTTCATCATTGAGCTTATCAAAAAGGGGTTGGGAAAGGGCTATTTTCTACATAAAAATAGCACCAATTCCCCCATAACATCAAGTGCTTGTTTTGTTTTAGAATAGGAATAGTTATCTTTTTTTGTATTTGCTCATTTATTTTATCTTTTTTCGTTATTCTTTAACAATGCAAATGGATTTTATGGGGAATTATTATTCTAACCTTGCATTTTTTATCTAATAATGTGATTATTTTCTTTTTTCATGCAAGTTTGGAATCGGGGTTCATAGTTAGTGAATGGGGGTTTGCCTCCTTGTACGTAATTAGACCAAATGATGAAATAAGATAATGAAGCATGAACATGAAATGCTGCAATTAGAACCTTTGCATGATGATATGATCCTTGAATTGCTGCAATAAACTCTTGACTTCTTCCTTGAAATTCTTTGAAGGTGATCTTTAAGTGCTCTATAATGCTCTTGTAAAGTATTAGGATGCACTCTTAAAAATATTAGGTGAAACTATTTGAATGGTCCTGAGTACATAACATAATGCCCAATTCTTCCCTGAAAAACCTGTTTTTTCCTTTTCAAAAACATAATGCCCAATTCTTCCCTGAAAGAGTTACAGTTACAAATTTACAATTACTGGCCAAGAAGGCACTCCGTGGTGGCACACACACAACTCATGGCTTAGATAGAGCGACCATGATGGAGAACTGATGATGTCCCCCAAAATCAACACTACTTATCCTTTCAAGAAGCTTGCTTAGGAGATTCCAATCGTGCTGGGTATGAAATTTTTGAATATATTCTTCTCTTTCCATTTTGATTTGTTTTGGATAAAACCACGGAGGAGATAGGGGGAGAGAGAGGCCTAGCGAGGTAGCATGGGCAATGCAGGGGCTTTTATTAGTTTTGGTTTTCTTGACATTTGCTATTTTTTTTGCCTAAATGTGTGAAGGATGGTAGTTGCAATGGTTGGGGGGTCTTGACCTGAAAGAGGAGATCGATGGTTGATGAGAAAATTGCTCTGTCGGCATCAAAGAAAGAGGGAAAAATGAAGCTGGGCAACTAAAAAGGTTTAGCTTGAAGGTCTCGTTCGGTGTGACAACAAAATAGAGAAAAGAGGAAAGGGAAGACAATGCAACATGAGTTTGTGGATGTTTCTATTGCCCCTAGTTGTGGCTCGGCTAGATTGATCAGACGATTAATCTGTAGGGAATACATTGTTTGGTTTTTTGGTATTTGTTGCTGAATGTTGTTGCCTTATATAGCAGTTCGTCTGTGCGTATGCAAATGTGAAATAGTGTGTCACCAATTGGAGTATGGTGTAGAAAGGGTTCGTGGTAGGTGGGACTAGGTAGTTTATTAAGCACTCTAGGGAACAAATGTGAGCAAAGATTAAAGAACAAGACTAAGAATAAGACAACTGCATTGGAAGGGATGGGTATATAAAAAAAATTGAGGTCGGAAAGTGGTTTTATTCTTTCTTGATTCTTTTATTATCTAAATATATTATTTATTTTTCTTTAACTCTTATACATACTTTTTTAGTGAAGAGATCATTTTGTTAATATTTTTATTTTATAGTTTTTCTAATATATTACTTATCATTACTTTTTTTCTTTTTTTCTTTAGTGTGCTTATTTTTTATAATATTTAAGTAATAGTGCAGATAAATGAGATGACACACTTAATCATTCTAGTTTAAATATTTAAAATATTGTGTTTAAATTTCAAGGAATGATGATGAGGAATTTTGTTGCAATCCATCTTATTACAATGAGAGATGTAACTACAATGCACATAGAAAGGAGTGAAGTGTAATGGAGTCATGTTGGTGTAAAAAATATTTAAAACAAGCAAACAAACTTTTTAAAAATATAAAGAGACTAAAATTTTAAAATATGTATCAATACTACATAAAGACAAGAGCTGCAGAGCAGCGAATTTCCTTCCAAAGTGTGCAAGAATAGTTTTGTTCATGATTTTTGTGTATGCATTGCTTGTTGAGGTATTGTGCTCTTGCTATATTTAAAATCAATTCTTTAGAATTAGTCATTTGCATAGTTCTAGGGGTAGGTTGCTGCATAGTAGTATGGGTATGCTACAAATGACTAGAGACAACCTCCTCTGCAAGAGCAACAACCTCCACCATCACAAATAACACATTGTTTTGTATATCATTGGACTCCATAGATAGTTCCTCTATTTACTTGGAGCTGTTCCATATTGACAATATCTAAGAAGAAGAAACCTTCATTAACACAATAGATTTTATTAATATTTACAATTAATATTGTCAAATAAAACATGAGTTAAGGGTTCAGATATTTTCTTTCTTCTCTTTGGTCCCAAAACTAAAATGTTTTCTTTTCTAGTCAAATCATGGTTCAAAGACAAGGAGAATATTTCATAACAGATACCATAATTACCAAATTTGAAAAATTCAATCTGATCTAAAGGCCAAAAAAAAATTAAAAAAATACAAAATATTCAAAAGGATTCAAAGAAATATCAGAAACAATTGAAAAATCTAAACCAAAATAGATTTTCTAACAATGCTCAACTTCCTTATATTGCATTCTTAGTTTAATTCAACTACCTGCTTAACTTCCTTTTATTGCATTCTTGGTTTAATTCATCCGCCTCTCTCCACTTGTTACACTTGTTATTTCTTTTCCCACAAAGATTTGATACACCTCTGCAAGCTGTCTTTACGCCTAAGCTTTTATTTCTAAACGTACAACACTCTATTTTTGGGTTAGTATAATGTCCTCTGCATTGGACTGTCCTTGACATAAATAACAAATAATGAGTTTGTAGGCTAATTCAAAACGGCTATACATTGTGTTGTGGGGTTTGTACAAAGCCGTAACATACATGAAACTGTAAGCATGTAGACATCTTTCATACCATCAATTACAATGACTACCTAACTAGAGACTCTAATGAAAAATCTGAGTTTCGATCATAGCACACAGCAAATTACTTCAATTACTAATTTATTTCATTTGTTTGAAGTGGTGTTTTGTGTGGGTACGAATGGATGATCCAGGAAACATGACCATGCCTGTTCGGCTATGATACGACAAGGATCAACTACTATAAAATCTACATTAAAAATTTAGTAGATGCAATAAACGATGGTGTAAATGTTTTAGGATACTTTGCATAGTCGTTGCTGGAGAATTTTGAGTGGAGATCTACCTTTCCTTGCAAAGAGCAATCACTCAAGAAAGATAAATGGTGTAATATGAGCTAGCATGAGGTGCCGAAAATTCATGTCTATTGAAAAAAGATTACTAGAAGAAAATCAACCATAAATGGTACTTACCACCAAAATGTCCAACACTGGGCTTGATCCCCAAAGTCAACCCAAGGAAGCATTGCACGCTTGATTATTCAGAGTGAATTTCTGAATATACTTCTTCACATTTACAGCAAGGCATTAGTAGATTGCTACAAACACCTATCCTCACTATTTGTAAAAATTACAAATAAGGGCATTTGTTGTAAAACAGGAAAATATAATAAGTGTAGAACATACAGATGCCATAACCCAATGTTCAATATTAGTGGTAAAAAATGAAAACATTTAATGTAAATCTTTTATAAGGAGGCACAGTAAAGATTCACCCAGTGCATTTGACAAAAACTTATCTGAAACAAACAGATCCTATTTTCTATAGACATAAAGAGTGAGTAGGATGATCATGTTGCATATTTTTTGGAGTCATTATAAATGACTTTAGAAAGTGTTGCATATACAATACTGGAAGAACCATAACCAAAAATATTATGTAAAGAAAATTATAATCAAGAATTACCTACTGCATATTTATTCCCTTGAATGGTTCCCCAAGAGAAAGTGGAATAGATATACCAATCTGCATATGGCAGATATTTATGTTAGTTCCATCAACCAGAATAAAGTGGAATAATGACGTCATCTTGCTTTAAAAAATATTTAAAACAAACTTTTTAAAAATATAAATAAACTAAAATTTTAAAATATATATCAATACTACATAAAGAAAATTAAATCTAAAATGTATAATATATAATTATTATATATAATATATACTATAATATTTAATAAATATAATATAATATAGCATATAAATATTAATGTTTAAAACTAAAAACAACAGGTTGAAAAGCTAAACACTACAGATATGTTTAAATCTTTAAAATTAATGTACAAAACTATGGGTAATCTAAGCAGTTTAAATTTGTAAAATTAATGTTTAAAATCAGACAGCTAGGGTGAAAATGAAATTATTTAAGTGATCTATGCCTTTCACTCGAGACACAACTTTCCCAATGCTACATACCTGTCTAATGCACAGAGATCAGAAACCGTTAAAATTTTCTAATTATTATGTATGGCGTCATCCGTACCCTAATGCATCTATCAGGCTGGATAGGTTTAAGTCAAATTGAATTTATTATTTTCAGATTTAAAATACTATCAAATTAATTATTGGCAAATGTTTTAGGGTTTAATTGCACATATTTTATTATTTTAAAAAATCTAGAAGTAACTTCCAAAAATTCTAAGATAAGTCACACTCATTTTATACCACTTCAAAATTCTAAAAGGTGTCATATTAGTGTTTATTAAATGGTTTCAAATTCAAGTTGCACTCATTTTAATACTTTAAAATTTTCAACATTTTTCATTTAGGAACTAATTTACCACCATAGATTGTTGATATTTTTGTATTGAAATTATGCACTATTTTTTAACATCAACTTCTTGAATCATACTCCATGATCCATCATTAGGATGATAAGAAAATATAGAGAAGAATGAAAATTGTATTAGTAGACTTGTATAGAAATAGTAGAGGGTGTTGGGAGGATTAGAGGACACTTCCCTAAAAATATTTCAAGGAAAGGAGACTAGAGAGTAAATATGGGAAAGAAAAGAAGTAATAATAAAAACTTGATAATAAAAATAATGATTATTATATAAACAAGTTGTAATTAAAAACAATTACAAAAAATTAATATTATATTAATTAATATAATAACATGTTAGATATAATTATATGTTGAATAACATTATATCTCTATAGTTATATTTACAAGAGGTCAAATCGCTCAAAATAATTTTCAAGAAAACCAACATTTAATGATAATACAAGAGAAAAAACTCAATTTACAATGCAAATTTAATGGTACATGTTGGAAACCTCTATGAATTGTAGTAATGGAGGATACTTGGTCATCAATGAGCTTCATAACAACAATCAATCATAGATAAATTTGAAAGGCCCAAACACCAAGGCTAAAAATTCATACTCTTGTCCAACAAACACCATTAATTCTTCACACCATATAGGGTGACAAGCACTAATTTGTGGAAACCTAATACATGCTCAATTTTTTAAAAAGGAAACACCCTATGACCTTGTAGAGAAGTTGATACCTCATGAACTTTGGTCAAGTTAGGGTCAAATCCGTGCAACAAAATGCTCACCTTGTAGAAAAAGAAGGATCGCTCAACCCTACAAGGATGAAATTGAATTTTTAGATTTTGGACTGATTACACAATGCAATAAGTTGAAAATGAAGTGTTTTGATGTAAGTTTGAACTTTTAATAATGCGCTAAAATGAAGCAATTTAAGCTAAATACAATGAAATCAATGAAACAACAAATAAGGAAAATGAAAAAGAAAGGTAATAACACCAAGAAAAGCTAAAAACTAATATTTTAATGTCTTCAAAATGGAAAGAGGTAGCTAACAGGGACTCATTCACCTGTAAGGGCCCAAATGGGTCCTGGCTAGATGTTTTCGAGATTTTTCTATGGATTTTAGAGAGAATTTTGATGCTATTTCAGTTGCGAGAAGGTTCAGATCAAATTTCCTAAACAGTGAAAGGCAGCTTCATATTTTCTAGAAATTAAATACAAAAATGCAATTTAGAAAGATGAAATGTAAGACCTAGATTAAAATGCAATTTTATTTTGATTTTCAAATGTGATTGAACGAAATCCAAATGAGATGCAAAATGACTACTTTGTTTTTGTAATTTTCAAATTTAAGAAGTGCAAAACAATGCAAATCAAAACCCTATATGATATGCAAGATTTAAATGCAAAACAAGGAACCCTAATTCAATGCAAATCTAAATGCAATGAATGCAATATTTTAAGTTGAAATCCAATGAAAGACTCCAAAAATTTAGAAAAGTGCGTTCGATAAGTCGGGTTCACCAAAAAATGATATGTTGAAAAATAGGATCTATCCCAAAAATGTGATGGATCACTTATTTTCCAAGCCCAAATCACTTAAAATTATGTAAAAGAAGATGTTAATAACAACCAGAAATCAACTCTAACTATTATAGCAACTATGAGGAATGTTTTTAGAGTATAAAAAGTCATGTACCTATCAAAAATGTTATTTTTGAGCTATGGAGGAGTCATTCCCCTTCAGGGGTGAATGGGCCCTTTTAGGTTTTCAGAAAATTAATTTCAAGATCCTATACTTTGTAGTCTACACCCTTGAAATCTTGTTATCAAATTCTAGAAGGTGGTATTCAATTTTGTAGGGCTCTTTCCGTGTTCTTTCACCTTGAATGACAACTTTTAAACCTTGACAATTTTGACAACTTTGATAATATTGGTCTTCAACCTATAAATATGCAATCACACATTCAAAGACAAAAAAATTGTTGATTTTTTAGTGAATGGGATTTTTCCTTAGTCAAACCCCTTGTAGGTAATTAAACCAAATGATGAAATAAGATAATAAAGCATGAACATGAAATGATGTAATTAGAACCTTTCCATGATGATATGATCTTTGAATTGTTGCACTAAACTCTTGAATTCTTCCTTGAAATGATTTGAAATTGATCTTGAAGTGCTCTATAATGCTCTTGTAAAGTATAAGGATGATCTCTTGAAAATATTATGTGAAACTATTTGAATTAACCCCGAAATTCAAAGAATTAATGCAAACACCAGACCTAGAAAGAAAGATAATTAAATTCCCACCAAAATGAAATTCAAGACTTAAGGTCTCATTAAGGGAGGATCCATTCACCACCAAAGGAAAATGGTTCTTAGATAAGTTTCTAGGAACGAGCTTCAAGGAGTTGAAAGAGGGTCAAAAACCCATTCTGAAACAATTTAGGAAAGGGTGTCCTATTAAGGGAGGAACCATTCACCATCAAGGGTGAATTGGTCCTAGATCAACTTACAATGCCCAAAATTTTCCCAATGAAATAATTTGATATTTAATTTATAATTATCGGGAGAGATCCTTACAAGATATCAAAATTAACGCCTAAAAGTGGGTTTAATAACTCCACTTATCCACAATTAATTAGGACCACATTTATAAATGTGAACTTTCTTTAAAACACTTTACAACTCTTAAACAAGACATGTGTTATGCATATATTATTTAGGAAGGGGCCCATAAGACTTAATTAAGCACACAAGTCTTAGAAAAGTGTGAAAATGTGTTACGACACTTCATGAAACCTTTGCAAAGGACAAATTAAAGCATGATTTAATAAAATAAAGGTTCTCAAATAGTCTCAATGTGTACAACACTCCAAGACACCATTAAATCAGGTAAGGAAAAAGGGATTACCTTTTTCGTCACTACAAAATCCATAATTTGTGGTGAAATTATGGAATCGTCCACTTATTTTTCCACTTCTATCTCTTTTTGGTTATCCACATGTGCAATACATGGTGATTTACATCTTTGAGGTTCTGCCCTTTAGCAAGATGTTTCTAAACCATCAAGATTTTACTTCTTTTCCTACAAGACTTTAAAATTTTCTACATGGTACTCACAATCAGCAAATCTACCTAATTTTCCTTTTGAGTCACTAAGAACTTCACTTTTATAAAGGCTACCCATTGTTTTAAAATCTAAAAAAAATTGGTAATCCTCTCACTCTTTTATTAGTTAAGCAAGCTTTAGTTAATTGGATTACCTTATGAATGGATAAACTTACCCTAACCGAGAAAACTAGCTTTCTTGAAAGATCCACCAAGAATCCCTAAATCAGAAGACAATCTTAGTTATTCCCAAGGCTTGGGAATGTTAGGTCTTAATGCACTAGGTTCACTAATAGATTATTGCATAAATTTATTGTTAATCATCAGGGATCTATGGTTTCTTAATCTCACTAGTATCCAATTTGACATAGCAAAGCTCAACCAAATTAAACATACATCACTCCACAATCTCATGAACACAAACGATTTGCAAGAAAAACTTCATGAATTCAAATTATTTGGAAAGACTTAGGGGATTTAACATATATTTCTCTACCACTTCATGAATATGAATAATTTATGATAATACTCCATGAATTCATCATTTTTGAAACATTTTCAAGAAATATTTAGCATCTACTCTAAAGAAAAATATTAAGGATCCTAAGATTTAAATTTCTCCTAGCTATTGTCCACGCATACACCATGAAATAAACTAAATCAAAGAAAAACACTATATACTTCACCAGATTGTTTCATAGCTAGGCATCGACTAATGCAAGAATTTAAAGAAACATGAGATTGTTTGCCACCAAAAAATGTCAATATGTACCCATATGTGGCACAACACATTGGCTTCTCCGATAGGAAAAAATAATAAACTATGTAGGATTTCATATCAAGAGATAGCTTTAAAATTGGCTTTGATATTAGCATACTTTAGTGGAGAATATAAGTTTCCATACTAGAATAGTACAACAAATAGGAAAAAAGATATAAAACTAGCAAGAGTTCCAACTTTAAGCCTTCATAATTCCACAAGTTCTAAACCTCTATAAAATGAAAAACTCTTTTCCTTTTATAAGTACAAGGAAATCAAAGAGTTCCAAAAAAACACATGAAAGAGAATAAATAGAATCATAAAGCAAACATGTGTTTAGTTTAATAGTTGGCACAAGAATTTCTAGAACAAGTCAGCAATATATTTGGCTTTCTCTTCTATTCAATTAACATTTTGAAACCAATATCATAAGTGGGTCAAGTTCCATCTATTTGTGAAACAAAATGTAGGAACTTCCCATATACTCAAAGTGATCAGGTAGATGTAAAAATTTTAGTCTACCAACCCTAATATTCTATGGTCATGTTTCGAGCTTGGGGAACGCTCACACTAAAGCAATACTATAGAACATTCAACATCATCCATCCTAAAAATAAAACTAGAGTTCATGATTGTTTGGTATCCCTTCATACACTCTTTTGGATGACACATCTCCCACTTTGGTGCTCTACACAATTCATTCATTTGATCCATTCGCCTAAATTTCCATACCTTAACTTCATCCTACCATCTATCCATCCTACAAATAAAATACCACATGTCAATTACCTTTAAGAATAACCACAAGAAACATCATTAAAAAAAGGTGCAATAGTGACATTAGTTCCTTCAAATTACCAATTTAATATAATATGTTCTAACACTTTTATGAAAACACTAACTTAAGGAAAATTTTCAAACATTTGATGCATCGAGGATAATTGAGTGACATACATGAACTTTTACATAGCTGCACCATATACCTGATGTTGGAAGAATGAAAAACATCTCTTTATGGTGGTTTTGTGTTGTCATTGACCTCACCATGTTATATGAGTTGCAAGTGCATGTTTAAGTTATAGCTTGATCTAGTATTCTAAAACGTTATGCAGTTATTATCCTTTGGTATTTTGGTCTACAATCCTTCACTAATAATTATCATTGCTTGCAACTTTGGGAAATATTTTTTGGATATTGGAAGCTTGTATACAGAATCTCATGTGCATGAGTGCTCATATGGCAAGTTGGCATTACTTTGCTGTTGCATTTTGTTATTAGGTTTATCCCTGGCCAACCTAATGAATAGTTGATGATATGATGAATTAATTTTGTGTTGTAGATGTATGTGTGACTTAACTTCGGTCCATGTTGACATGTTGTAGTATGATACATGCTTGGACTATTTTTTCAAAGGTTTTGTACAAGTTTGAAGCCAACAATCAATATTTTTGGTGAATAAGGGTTGCATTTACTTAGGTTGAACTAATTGATGCTTGTGGAGGAATCAGTTGTATATAATGGATAGTTTTGATATTGTTTTGTTTTCGTTGAAGTGAAAAAAGTGTGAAGAAGACAATTATGCAAAGATGATGAAGTGTGTAAAGTCAGTTTACTGAGCATCAAAGGATCTGGATCAACACTTGTTAGGTGTAACTTTAGCAGTTCATTTTTTGGTTGTAAGCCATTTTGTTATTGTATCTTTTGTAGGTAGTGAGCCTCCCATTTTAGGCAGTGAGTCCTGACAGTGAGCCACCCTATGTAATATCTTATAATTGATTATACTATATTGTGAGATAATCTTATGCGTGGATTTCCCCATTTTAGGTTTTCCATGTAAGAATTTTGGTGTTCATGTGTTGTGTTCTTTTATGCTTTGTTAATGCTCTTGCTCATTTTAATTGTTATATGCATTGGAGTAATTGGATGGTGTTTGTTCAATAATTTTAAGAAGATACTAATTAACCCCCCCTCTCAATATCTTGTGTATTCAACAATTTGTATTAGAGCTTTGTTCCTCCAAAGAAGCTTAATAGCTTGAGGAAGATCTTGAAGATTTAACAAATGGATGATAAAGAAGAACTCTGGGTTGCTCTTGAAGATCTTTACAAGGCTGAAAATGAAAAAAAATATTTGAAATAAAACATTGATGAGGCAAATGAATAAATCCATAATTTTGGCCAAATTTTGGAGTTCCCAAGAAGGTCCAATGTGGGACCTATAACACCCCTCCATTTTGTTCTTTTGATCAAAAAATGTTCACATTGTATGTTTTGCTTTGTTAGCACGATGGTTATAAACTTGATTACTTTGACCGTCGATGAAAACATTATGTTGTGATGTGATGGTGCTTTAATCAGATGTTTTATTATTTCATGTTATCGATTAAATTAGCATGTATGTGAATTATTGATGCTTATTGCTTTGCTATATCATTGATGATTAGATGTGTTAGTTAGCAATATTGTATTGGTGAAGGGGACAGGATCACATCACTCGCATGCGAGGGCCTGGTGACTTCCACGATTTCCTCTTCACGGTGTGTTTTAATGTATACATATATGCATGTTTTTGACACTCGTATTGTGTGTAGGATGCAGGTACAAGACATTGACTCCACCTAGTTCCACAGGTCTGAGTGTGTCCCTTGTCCAATGAAAAATGATTGGGAGATAGTAGCTAGGTTTTTTGTGTCATGACATCACCCTAGCCATAGTGTTTCGTCGGGTTGTTAGTTGGGATAAGTTATTTTCTTTGTTGTCTCTATGCCCCTTGCCCTTGTATTTAATTTTTAATTTAAATCGGTGCTTGTTTTATTTAATTGCATTGTCAAAATAAATAAATGAGTGACTATTAATTAATTAGTTAATTTAGTTCAATCAATAAAATAATCTAATCATGGATTAGATTTATTTATTGATAAATTAAATTAAAATATTTGTGTTAGCATTATTAAATATTGAGATTTAATCAAAAAGAAAAAAAATAGAACTATGCCTTATATTTCTTTGTTTTTTTTTAAAATAAAGTTGAGAGAATGATTTAAATGTGAATTGGTAAATTCAATTTTATTGAAAAGGAAAATTTAATTATCATTTGGTTGCAAAAATAGATCTTTGTTTTAAAATAATATTGTGCAAATTACACTTGGAAATGAAATTGTTTATGAAATTTCAAAAAATGAAAATATCTAAATTGGCAATAAATTTTGGTGGGTGAACTCAAATTAGGGGTTTCACAATTTGGAGAAGGAAATGGCATAAGGAAATTCATGTTTTGTTTTAAAAAAACAAGAAAAATTTGGTAATTTGGGGAAGAACAAAAAACTTGGGCATTGAAATTCTTGGAGAATTTTTTTTTTAAAGAAAGGATTGGAAGAATTTGTTGAAGAAAAATTGATTAAAAAAGAAAGAATCTCCATTGAAGAATTGGAAGCTTGGAGAAAACATAAGGTGCAATTTCTTTAAATTCTTGTGCAAATTGTTATTTGAAAATCTTGTTTTTAAATTGGTTCAAATTGGTTTGGAATTCAAGTTTGAATTAGAGGAAAACCCATCACAAAATCTCCATTCAACTTGAGAAAAAGAATTCTCAACATATTGTGGAAACAAGGAAAAGATTCAAAAAATTCATAATCAAACTATCAATAGGAAATTTGAAATAAACGTACATATATATATATATTTAATTGTATGATATTTATTGTTATTAAAATTTCGGCAAAATGAAATAAATTCATTTTTTAATAAATTCATTTTTTTTCCATTCTGAGTGTTTACCTAGAAATTTTGTTTTTTGTTACCAGTCAAAAATTCCCACAAATCCGCGAATGGTGGATCACTGTTTTCATTGTGTATGACGTGAGTGGTAGGGGGAAGGGTTATAAACCCTATGGCCACCCCATGGATGGTGACGACCGCCTGTGGAGGCAGTGCCGTCGCTGCCTGCATAGGCCACCACGCCCATTCATGGGGGCAGCGTCCCCTATTAGGGGCAGGTCCCTAACCCTAGTTGACTTCACCGGTTTCTTTTTAAAATGCGTTTCCTTTATTATTATAAGTATATTAAATATAAAGTATAAAATATATATTATATATTATATTTTATATTTAATATATATATATTAATATAAAATTCATTTTATACTATTTTTTTTTGTTATATATATTTAATTTAAAATATAGTGGTATATTTATTTAATATATATATTATATATGTTAATTTGATATTTCATATATATATATAATAAATATTATAATATATTTATATTATATTTTAATGATTGGTTAAGTGACTTATACTTAATATTTATATATTAATTATATATGTATTTTTAAATATATATATGTGATAATATGTATATATATACATTGAGTACATATATATACATGTTCGATTACATAGTCATTTAATATATATATATCTTATATTTAAATGTGTAGTTTTTTTTTCTTAAAAAGAGAAGTATTTAATTTATAAATGAGATATTTGTAAATGATAGATATTTTTTTTTTGATAAATCATTGTATAGCAAAAGAAAGATTGATTTAATTTATTGCGTTTACTATGCCAACAAGAAACAAACGAAAAACCAAACCCTTATGTGATTGTGCAAGAACATAGTTTTTTTTTTAATTTGATTAAGTGCACTAATGCGATGAATGATTGGATTTATGAAATCCGAAGGTAGATTATCTTATATTGTTTGCAAACTTCCTTTCATCGTGGGGTGTTCATTCTTGTTGGGATTTGAGTCATATTTTGTAAGTCTTCCAGATAGAACCGTCTTCTATGTTTTGGGGTGGTTGTCATGTCGATCAACCTTGTTTGCCATGGGTAGTGCATAATTGTGTCCAGTGTTATATCTGATTATCTTGGATGGGTTTTGTTTACTTCATGTCGTGTTTAGGGATTCATTATCCCTAGGTTTCACTTGAGTACCCTTTTGGTTGTGGCTTAGTTCCACGTGTTTCCTTAGAGAAGTGGCTTACATTGAGGGCCGACACACAAAGTGGTGCTAGGAGATCTCAATGTAAGTTAATTCAGTGGAAACTAAAACAATTGATTAGTGTAGGTGGTACCAACATTTAAAAAGATTAATACTACCTCTCTCATGAATGCAAGTGCTTGTATAGACTTGGAATGAGACGAGAAGGCTTGGAATGGCAAGATCATTATCATTTCCCTTTGAAAGATAACTGATTCCGCATTGGTTTGCATGTGGGGACAGGAGTCGTTAGAGGTTACTAGGATATCCCGAGATGGGGGCCGAGACCTAGGAAGACTTGCCAGGATATCCCATCCGACATTGTGATGACACTTCTCCTAAGTCAACATTATGTTAGTATTCATGATGTGATCATTCTATTAAATTTGGAAGCTTTGTAACCCTTATGTTATGTGATGTCATGTTTGTATCTTTCCAGTTGAGTCATGTTGCCTATGTTTAGAGGTTGTTGGTCTTTACCCTAAATCCTTGTTACTATCTCCTAGCACGGGGGGTGAGCCTTTGGGTATCACTTGGTTGGGTGGAACGTGCACCTTACTTTGTTGGTTTCTTTTCTCTTGCTCGAGTGGATGAGACTTTCACGTAGGAGAGCTCGTGGGATCCAATTTCTACCTTAGCTTCATTTATGTTAGTTATTCTTGTATTTTATTTTACCCCTCATTGTTATAGAGGTGGAAATTGTAATAAGCAATCATGTTATTAATTTACCTCATTCTGGGAATGAGTCATGTAATTGTAATTGTATAACTTAAGTTATTGGTGACCATGGAGGATCTCATGGTCTTAAATGAAAATCTCATGTATGGAATGCATGTACTTTAATTATTTAAGCGAATGTTGTTATGTTTCATTTCATGCATGTTTTAATTTGTGATTTAACTAATCTTTGTCTCGTAACCTTAGGGGATTGTTGGCTTTGTGTTGTAATCTTACTTGTATTTTTAATTAAACAAAAAAAAAAATTGTGCATTTTTTTAGTAGTTTGAAACTTCCCCTAGGGTTGCGTGGCGGGGCATTACAGGACCCATTTGCCATGGGTGGCGAATGAGTCCCCCTTGGCTCCAAATTCAAAAAAATTCAAATATTCTTTTTGGTTTGTGTTCAAAATTACTTGATGTCGACTTGTGATGAGGTATCAATGGGTTACTAAGGCACAAGACTATATGAATAAGTGTTTTTACATCCATTTCAACCCCATTCATTCACTAATTTATCCAAGCATTCAATCATCCATTCAAGCACTTTACATCATTCAATCAAGCATCAATTAAGCATCTTGGAGCAGCTATTGGTATATCTTCATATTTTGAGCATCAAAGATGTGGTAAGTTTATGAAATTTGCAGGTTATTCATTTATCATACTCTTTTCATTTCATTTCATTGTTTAGGGTTTGACTACCATAGTGGGGTTTGACCAAGGCAAACCCCTATTCTCTAACCCTCAACCATTTTTCCCCTTTTGCATGTGTGTTTGCAAACTTGTGTATGTAGATTTATCAATCAATTAGGTGTTGAAAGGTGGTCAACAAATAAACAAGGTGTTTCAAGTCAAATAAACCCTATTTCAAGCTTGGAGACAACTTATAACCCATTTTCTATAGAATTAACTTCGCCAACCCGACAAGTAGACAACCTCAGATATGGTGCTACAGGATTGGTCCCTAATTTCTCAAAATTTTGGGAGAGGACTTATTTTCCATTAGTGGAAAATGAGTCCCACCTTAAGGATGGAAATCAAGATTTTGTCAGATTCTGGATCCTGACACTCAGAAACCAGTTTCCAATAGTTTTCACCTGAAGTAGGACTAATTCACCATCAGTGGCGAATGAGTCCCAATGTTGATTTTCAATCATCTCACTCAGCATTCAAAATATTCTAGAATCTTCATCATACTTCTAGGTGCACTCTGATTCATCCTCCTTATTTTTGGTTTTCCATTTGCTCATACCTAGTTCATGTTTGCATATCACATTGTGTTTTCAAACATTACATAAATCTTAGGTGTTGCATTAATAATCATTCAATTACTTAGTTTAATTGCACTTAGATCATTCCAACTAGTCTAAATACAATCATAAATTTCATAATTTGAGTGAACCTACCTAGAATTTTGAGTGGGATTTATCTATCTCCTTTTAGGTGAAACATCCTAAGAGTGCAAGAGCAACCTATAAGCCCTACCCAAAAATCTATGGTTTAGTAAGAAATTTTGACATAGAGCTACTGAATGCATAACCTAGATGATGAATTGGTTTAATGCATGAAGAATGAATCAATCTTTTGTCTGCTACTACTATACAAGTATTAGGTTTGGAAACAAAAATAATCAATGCAAATCAAGGGGTTAATGGAGGTCAGACAAATAAGAATTTTTTTTTTCTGCTACAAATACAACAAACCTAGACACATTTCAATAGTATGCAAACTAAAGGAGAAAGCAATTCGATTTAGTAAAGAAGAGTGAACCAGTGAAGACAATTAACAAGAATGAGGTGAAGCAAGAAATGAACAAGATATGGGAAAAGAAAGAAGAGTTAGAAACTTCAAAAGTGTATGTTCCCTCATCTAGTGCAAACAATTCCTTCGGTAATTAGACCTAGCATGGTCTTAGGGGGAGCATTAATAGAAAATTATTCAAACCCCTTGGATATCTAGTGTGTCAATCTTTGGCATGAAGATATGTTCCAAGGAATGAATAAACAAAGGTTATGTAAAAGGAATTGGAAGAAAAGTTGTAGGCATGATCTTTTATGGAGCAAATCAGGTTTTTCTATACCATGAAGAAGACTTTTATCATATTTTTGAAATCTGCCGCATATAATGAAAATTAGGGTACATTGTTGATTGATAAAGTGGATTTGTAAGGAATTTGGATCACTTTTGCATTTTAAGAAAGTGCAGAGTGATTTGGAGCATTCTTAAGGCAATTTGAAAATTGAGTTGTGCAAACCCTAGTTTTGGTTTTTGTGAAGGAAAAAGTGTTTTTCTTTTCTATACTATTGTGGGTTTGTGTGATTCTACTTTGTGAAATCATTTGAGCTCAATTTGTGGAGAAATAGAAAATCATGTAGTCATAAATGTATCAGAAAGACCTAAACCTTCCTATAAGAAGTATTTGATGTAGGTATTTGAAGACAACCCTCTGGATGCCTTCTCATCGATTCCTCACAGTGTCATGCCCACTGAAGTCACTAGGATGTATATTCACATTAAAACTAAGGAGTATAATCACAAAAAAATGATAGATATCTCACAGAATGTGCTCACCGAGGATGATTTCTTGATAAAACCTGAGTATTCAAATATTGTTGTGAAGAAGTTGGATCAGTGGAATAAGTTTCCTAGCTTTTGCTCCACTATTGATGATAAATATGTTAAATCAGCTTTTAGCATAATGCATGATAAGTTCTTGTGGACTAATATACCTTACCTTAAAATAAAGAAGCATTTAAGGATGTCACCAGACTCTATGACACCAAACTAGTATTGATGTTTAAGTTTGTAAAGAATGAAGTGGTGATGAAACTCACTGGTGCTACACCTTACAGAAGGGATCTTGCTAAAAAGCCTATTACCAATCCTTTTGTGAAGTATATTGCAATAACGATTGATCACAAGATCTACCTCACAAATAGAGAAAATTTTGTGTCTACTACAATAATATACATTGGTTATAACATGGTAGCTAATATGCAAATATGATTTGTGTGAACTTCTTTGGCAACAGTTGTTTGAGAATTTGAAGATGTCAAGGGAGAAGAAATATTCATTCAATTTTGGTTGCCTAATTTTTTACTTGTTTTTATATTTTCTTAGAAGACTTCCTAAAAGAGATGATGTGGTGATTTGGGACACATGTAGATTTTGGGTAATTTGAAGAGTCGAGATAATTCTCTGATAGAATTCTTTGTTGTATTCAAGAGCAACAAGAATGAAAGAGAAAGGATTCCAAATAATTTTTTTGAGAAGTACAAGAATGATAGAATATTTCATGTCTCCTTTCATAAATGCATGATTGAAGCTATTGAATTCTAGACTACATGGATTCAACCATGGGGTTATGAGACTACAAAGGATGAAGCTGAATTCTATGTGCATTTTTTGTTGTAAAGTCTTAAAGATACCAATGAACCTAGAATGGGAACTTATGTACAAAAATCTATGGAAGTTCACTTGGAGCATAGAAATCCTATCGTAAGAAAGAAGGTAGATGAAATGCTTTGAAAGTCTAGCTTCACTAATGAACAAATAGCACAAGGAAGAGCCATGGGAGAGCAGATGGCTAAAGAATCTCCAGGACCAAGGAGATCGGGGAAGACTACTCTTTCAAAACCAGCTGTAGCTCCTATAGTGAATGTTGAGCCCAGTGCTTCTGGTAAAGGTAAAGGCCCAACTCCTTTTCAGACCCAATACAATATTTGGTAAAAGGAAAGAGACTCCTTCGGTGGAAACAATCAAGAGAGGAAAGAAAGAAAAGGCTACAAGGGAAAAGAACCTTAGTATCACTAGAGAACAAGAGGAAGAGGAGGAAGATCCTATAGCAAAATTAGTAAGAAATAAGAGAGGAAGCATGTCCTCTAGTGAAGTTGCCTCATAGCAAGCTAGTGTTGGTTCTAAGAGATTTCACTTTGTGTTGTCTTTTAAAGAAGATGAAGAACAGGTTTTTGGTGTTCATGTGCACACCAAACCAGAATAAAAGAAGGAAAAGGTGTTAGAAGAAGCCTCTCTGAACTAGGAAGAATAGAAGGCCTCACCAGTAAGACTTGGTTCCCCTCTTAGATTATAGGCATTGATCAATAACTTGATACATTTTTAAGATATGTTGCAGCCTACTACAAAAATTTATGATCAAGTAGGTAGAGAGGAAAAAAAACATTAATTTAAGCCATTATTCTTAATGTTATCACTTTGGAAGTCACTTGGGATTATGTCAAGAATAATGTTCCTAAGAAATTGTGTGAATCCATGATAAAAAAGAAGATCAAAGGTTGTTGAATTGGAAGAAAAGATGAAAAATGATGCATTTGAGAAAATTGGATCCTCTTTGACCCCGAATGATTTGGAAACTCTAAAGAAGGTTTCTTCAAAGATGTTATGGATTAAGAAAAAAGTAAATACTTTGATGACAAAGGACAAGAAGTGAATTTAGAAAATATGGAAAGAAATAGTATAATCCATCAAGTGTATGGCTGAGAAACATGGTATGCTTGCTGCACTCCCATCCAGTTTTGTACCTAAATCAAGGGATTTTTTTCTAGAGGTTAGGGAAAACATTCCTTCAAGTATAGGTGATACATACATTCCTATGGAAACAAACTTCAAATAAATTCCTATGGAAACATTTTGTTCAATGGTTCTTTATTCATTTGTTCCTTTTTCTTATGCAAACTTCAAAAATTAATAACAATTACATTGATCAAACTTTAAATAAATTTACAAAGCCTTCTAGAAAGTGAAATATGCAAGGACTCTTCTTATAGTGGATTTCATGATGTGAACTTTCTATCTTTCCTAATCAGCCAATTAAGGTCATTTGTGTTGCAAATCTTTCAAAAATTACATCCCTGGTACTAAGTCTCATAATCACTTCTAAAGTCTGATCAATTCTCCCTCACCCCATTATTGAATTATTCACATAGAACCTCCTACAAACAACTACCATGCCACTTCAAATTTTCATTATGCATATGTGGCCATTGTTGTATATCTACGAATAATTTATAACTAATAATTATGTGGCATAAAAATTCTTGAGGAAAAATATTCTTACAGTTGAAGTTTTGTCCATCTGTCAAACCTTTTGTCCATGTGTCTTGTCTCTCACACCACATTTTGTATACATGCATAATACTAAATAATGAAAGATACAAAGACAAGCTGATATTTATTGGAGAGCTAAAGTAGGGAGACATGGCTACCATGGTGGGCAGTGGAAACTTTACAATGTCAAGATATGTTCTAGAGTGCTTAATTAATTCAAATATTTTGAGAACATCCTTGGAAGCTCCATGTTGTGCATATCCTGAAATCATTGCATTAGATGAGATGACATATCTTTGGACCATTTTTTCAAATAGTGAACGTGTCTTTTCTATGCTTCCACATTTTGCATAATGTCCACTAGGGCAGTTGCAACTGCAACAGCTGATAAAATTCCTCTTTTCTTAATGCTTTAATGAATGTCTATACCTTGTTCTAAGGCTCCTATTTTGGCATAGGTAGGAAGGGAGAATGCTAGAAAAAAAATTGGTCTTTTATACCTGCCAATAGCATTTTCTTGAAACTTTCTAATTTTTTTTAAAAAAATCCATTTTGTGCATATCCTGCAATCATTACATTCCATGACATAACATCTCTTTGAGGCATTATGTCGAACATTTTACATTCCTTTTCTATGCTTCCACATTAATTGAAAATGAATTTTGTTTATCCTATAAATTTTAACTCGCGACCAATATTTTCCTATAAAAGACTGCAAAAATCTTGCATGAAGCTCAATAGCTCTAAATCCAGATATTTCTAGATCTACTTTTTGTTTATCGTGAATAGATTGAAGAAGCAAGCTATAGGGAGACTAATTTTGTTTCGTCTCAACTTTTCTTAAATTCTACTTTGGTAGGGTTTCATAATATTTTCCTACAAACTCTGCCCATTTTTCTCATTGGCATCCTTACATCACAACACAATTTATGCAAAATCTTAAGGTAAGTCACTTTCCATGATTTCAATGAATTTTTTTATGGGAATCTGTACACAACCAGATCATTTTTGTCGTGTTTTATTTCATTCTAATACAGTTCTATTGTTATCTGGTAAATGAAGGCATTTGTTTTGTACTATTGTTAGTGGATGTTTTCATATATAATATATTGTAATATGAGTGTTAGAGCCTTTTTTTTCAGATGGAGATTTTTGAACTGTGAAATGAATATTGCATTCAATTGGCAGTTCAAATTTTTTATTTATTTTGTTTTCTTTGCTCTTGAGGTTATTTATGTGACAATTTACCTGGCAACATTATTTAGTATTAAATGTATAGTAGTATTGAAGTTGTAAATGCAATGGTTGCCAAAGCTATTTTTTCTTCACAATTTTGTGCCATTATATTATTTCTTGTACTTTAAAGACCAAATGTAAAAAGGTAAGGGATTAGTGTGACACAAATGACTAAAATTTTAAATGATTGTGTTGAATAAGTGACAAATAGCTTGGTTTTCCAAATGGATGCATCCTCTCACATGGCTGGTCACTTTAGGTACCAATATACTTTTGATGTTATTATATTCTTTTATGAGACCACATGTCTATTACTTCAACAAAAATAGTTTGAGAGATCAACTTCCCATAGCTGAAGAGAGTTAGCATCTCTACATCTACATCAATTTGCAACAATTCAACATCCTCTAGGTGCAGTGTTGAGTGTGAGTGCTGAGTGGACCCTTCATTCTCATGAGTGCATACCTCCTACTTATCAATCAAACTATAGGCATACAAGCTGTAAGAACATGAGTGGTAGTTTTCAAATAGTTCTTTTGTGCTTCTAGAAGTTGGGATTAATGGAATCAAAGCCCACATCACTTTTTAAAACAACCCCCAATTAGGAGGCCAGTCCACATTGTTGATGCAAAAGTACTTTAATAGATTTCATACAAAAAGATTTTATAAATTATATTTGAGTTGTAGATTTGTTCAAAGCAAGCTCCAAAAATTCAACTCCTCCTTATGCTCACATAAATAAAATTAAGTAGGTATATGAAACTAACCCAATAGGAAAACATATAAATGTCTCCTTTAGTTGAAGATATATTTATTAAAGCCATCTAATAATATATAATAGTCCCAACCCACAAAATTTGGAACCGAATATAAATATAAAAACAATGTGCCCCGCATAAAGCCTTAAATTACAATTCCACTTGCTTCCTACTAAGTTGGAATTAAATTTCTTGTATAGAGTGATGTTAGAAAGGGGAGTTTAAGTGAAACTGAGGGTAGCCACTAGTTTTGTTGTACTCAACTACACTCGCCAACTCTTTTTAATCTCCCTCACATCCTCAGTTTTGCTAAACAAGATCAGATATTATCTCTTAGCAAACTTGCCATTAAAGCTTTTCATATGAGAAAGTAAGAAGGGGAAAATGATAAAGAAGAGGGGTTTCAACTTTAAACCCTCTTCCCTCAAAGCCCATACAAAATCCTTCAAACTCATTTTAACACCACTTTTGAAACTAAGCCCTTGACCCCTCTCTTGTCCTTTTAAAAAGCATATTCAGTGTCATTAGTATGTAAGCAATATAAAAAAAAATAATTGCTTGCTTTTGTTGAATCATTGCTTATCTTAGTTTATTTGTAACAGATATGTTGGGCTATGGTCTAGTAGTGATGTGGGGCATTTCTAACAATAATAATTCAAGGTCATAAGCCAGTGGCTGCACATTGCCCTATTGAAATGGCCTTTGATTTTCAATATGTATTTTATCTCAAGATGATTGAAAAAGTTGAATAAGAGAGCAACCCACTAAATCAAAATTGATGTACGTATTTTTCACAATTGTTCTTTTGTGGTGATTTAATTTCTTGGTGAAAAAATAGAGTGCATACAACAAAGTCCAAAACCTCTAAAGCTTTAATCACTTGGTGTCAATGTTATTGTCCTTCTCATTAGGCAAGTTCAGTTGAAGACGCTGAATTCTTCTCTTGTAACACGAGCTGAAACAGAGTGTCGAAATTGTTTTGACTAGGGTGCCAATGACTATGTAGAAATTTGCAGCTAATCTAAATAACATCAAAACAAGTTTGCAAGCACTTAAGGAAATTATCAGGTAGGAGTTAGAAACTTCAAATATCTTTCATAGTAAACTTGTGTAGACCAATATTTATATGAAATTTCACTCATGGAAATCTTTAACATCTCTAAAATGGTAAAAATCTAGCAACCAAAATAAATAAAATGTTAATAACATGGATCCAAAAAAATGTAGTGACTAACAAACATGACTACTGAAAAAGAACTATACAATGGTATCAATCAAATTCTGTAAATTCATAAATACATTTTTCTTTTTTAACAATATAAACAAAGAATCTCAAACCCTTCTTCCTAAGATTGAAAATGTTAAGTAAAAGCTTTTATTAATTGTTGCAATAGTGCATAGAACATATTAGATCATTTTACCTAAACCAGCAACGGTGATGCCCATCCGACGAGTAACAAGAAAAAAACTAAAATAGGTTTGCCACAAACCATACCACAATTTTCAAATGACTTACACAAATATTAAAGATCCATAATTCGCTTGCATAAGATCAATAAATCAGATTGACCTAGTTGTTTGGACTCTAGAGCAACAAAAGTTATCACTCTCAACCAAGGTGATGTTGAAAAATACTGAGTCAATATCCTTGCATTCATTAGTTTACTAGCCATAGAGTATTCAAGATTATATCAGGGAAGTCAATGAGAAAGGACAGTTTGGAGAAAGAAAAGTATTTTTCAGTTGGTAAAGAAAATGTTGGTCAATGTAGATGTAGTTTCATAAGCATCCCGATAGTTTCAGAACCACCCCAATGGATACATATTGCCCCAACAGTTATGCAACTACCACTCTATTGAAGTAGTGGTTTTGTCTAGTATTCAAAAGAATCAAAACATTTAGTACAAAAAATGCACCTAATCTTTCAATGGAAAATTAAATTGTAGAATTTTCTAGAAAATTTGGCAGTTTTCTAGAGATGATTCTAAACAGATGCATATTCCCAATAAAAATTCATAATATTGAAAAGTTTTGTTGGAATAGGTAATTGAATGTGATAAAGAAATCTCATACAGAAGAAGTCTTTAACTAACATAAATATGAGCATGCAAACATATTAGAAACAGATCAATCTTCGTTGTAAATCACTCAATACTCATAGTGACGGGAGAAAAGGCCATTGCATAGAGAACAATAACAAAGAAAATAAAATAAGCCATTGTGTATGGATATACACGTGGGAAACAAATCATTCAATAAACAAAGCAAGGTAAGAGTATCACTGATTTCAAGTGAGATGCTCAGAATCCATGCAATATGATTGTTTGTTCTTAAAGAATAGATCCCAAATCGAATGCAAATAGCACCTTGAAGTCCTGAAAGTGAAATCAACTTTATAGAGAAGGAGAAACTGTAGCACCCAATCCAATCTCATCAATCCTCTCTTTTTTGTACGCTCTTGGAAGCCCATGGGAAGATATGCACAACCCACATCTAGTGCCATGTCGAATATCATATTTTGGGACACTTTGAAGGAACAAATGAAGGGCTACTCACTGGCTTCCAAACCACTCACCAAGCCTCTGCTTTGTTCTTGGGAGAGGTATTTCTAGCTTCCAAATGAAATATACCAAAATATGTGCTAGAGAAATTAAAAATGAGCTCCCATGTGCCATAAAGAGGAGAACCCCTGAACGCAGAATGAAAAACAACTTCCCTACGAGCAGATATTTTAGGAATCAAATGAGGGTGGCGAGAGTAAATGCTAAACCAGATATTTTCATTCCCACCCTCTAAACAGAAACATTAATTATGATGATAAATTCTTTTTCAACTGAATGGGATTATCCCACGCAAGTGGAGAAATGAGGTCAATACCAGGGATGAGGAGTTTGGAGGAGCAAAAAGTAACAACAGCAGTGAAACAACAAAAGAGGTGGAGAAAATGGCCAAAAAAGGATCACCTAGACTCTTCCATCAAACATACCTTGTAGGTGTAACTTACAATTCCATTTTGTCATTCATGCATACCTCAAGTTTCCGCACAAATTGTTGTCTTTCTCTCAATGATGCAGAGGATAAAAATGATCACCTAGACTCTTCTTTCAAACATGAAGCAAATCAAATTAACTGTGACGTGTTGTGAGGGATGCCGATATTTTTCTTCTAATAGAGATTGGGGCTTTTGTTGTGCTCTCAAGGATGCCGACTTCTGCAATAAGTGTTGCCCCAATATTTTCCTTTTTCTGCAATAATTGCTCTACAAATATTTTTCCCTCTTTTGCAATAAACTATGTGCCATCCAGGAAAAAGCATTGAACTGCTTAGATGCATTTGATCGCGGGTGATTTCCTATGCACGAATATACACTATCCGTCGTAAAAAGATGTCCCAAACTCTAAGCATGGGACGCCTTCGACGAAAAATATTAAACATTTTTATCATTAAATATTTCTTTAGTTATAAAAAAAATTATAGAGATTTTTATTTATGTATACATAGAACTATGCAAAAAGTTTAAATTATTTTTTTAATAAGGATCCAAATTTTGTCTTCTTAAAAGTATTAAATAAGTTACCATGTAGATGATATTTTTTCTTCTTCTATGTCGGAATTGATTTCTCTAGGACTAGATTTTTTATTATATTGATGTGTTGCTAGGTGGAGATCAAGTTCCTCATCATCGAGTTCCTTAGAGAGGTTTTCATTACAATATACTACCTTTCTTTTTACTTTTAATATATGTTCTATATCACTTCATGGATGATTTATTAAGGGACTTTTTTTATTTTTTATTTTTTATTTTGTAATTAAAGAATTTTCCTTGCTCCCTAAAGTAGGTAACCATTTTCAAGTCAATGCTAAAGCTTGATTTGTGGTCTCTAATTGGGATGCCTTCATTAGATCCTATGATCTATGTGACAAATTCATCATTTCAGCATTAGGAAATTCCTTAGCCACCTCTATGAGAATGAGTTCAATTATATTTGAAGGAACAATCTCAAATGATGCATATACAAACCCTTGGCAACTAGGATTATTTTACAAAAGTATAGGTTCTCGAGTACCTTGCTCAGGTAACTTGAGGCATTTTTCTTTCTATCACATGTTCTCATAAATGAGTAGGGCCTTTGCATATATATTGTAGGAGGGTTGGAAAAAAATGAATAAACCATATTTACACTCTTTATTCTCATGAAATTTGTGAAAGACATGCCCTTTTGGATTTTAGTGGGAATATTTTAGTATGGACTTTTTTTCTTTGATTTCTAAAATTATTCAAATTATTTTGCTTCATTTGAAGCATTTGATACAACATATCTATCATTGTATCAATCTTCTTATGCAATTCATGTGTAAGAAACTTTTCGATTTTGTTTTTTTTCTTGTTAACTTCTATGTTCACTTATTTTGTCATTTAAATGAAATAAATTATCTTTGAAAATATCTCCTGGCTCTATTATTAAATTGCATACTCACATTTTTGTAAAATCTAACTCTAATACCATTTGTAATGTTAGATCTTGGTAATGGGAATATTTTGCTTGCAATATTTAAATATCCAAGTTTATACTTTTCCCAATACTTTTTCCAATTGATATTTCTTATAATTAATTAAATTTTTACAATTAAATATATCTTCCAAAGATAGAAGTCAAATATATTGATAAATAACAAATGTTACTAACTTGAAATTTTATTTGTGTACTTGATGATCATTCAATATAGCACAATGGTGATTTTCATGTGAAATCACTCTTAAGAAATTAATGGTTTCCATCATTCAATTCCTACCATTAGTTGTTTGATCCTTAGGTTAAATGAACCATAGTTCCATGCTCTAAAAGAACAATAATAATTAGATAATATCTAATTGAAATGTGTTCTTCCTATAGTGGTTACATCTCCTTATTGGATGTCTCTTCTATATCTTTTTCCTTAGAAGTGAAGAATAATATAAATAAATTTCTATAATATTTTTTATAACAAAAGAATTATTTAATGATTAAAATGTTTAATAAATGAGTTTAATGCCAAAATTTCAAAATTTCTTTTTGAAACAAAATTTTTATTTTCATATAAAATGGATGAGGGATTTGGTCTTGTAGTTCATGCAACAAAAGACTGGAGTAAATCAAATTTTGAAAAATAAACTGTATAAAATTAATGAATTGTTTCAATCAATCAAAATTCAAAATATAAGTAAATCAAATTTTACAATAATATTAATAAAAAAATATTTAATGATATTAATATTAGTATTCAATTACCACTGAAAATTGAATTTTTTTTTTAAATAATTTGTCTCAAAGCAAAAGCCGTTTTCCACAACTGCTATATATTATTTATGATTCTGGTGTTAATAATATGAGACGTAAAAGTAGAACTCAGAATTCAAGCCATTAAAAATTGTGAAGGAAACAGAAATTTGAAAGAAAGCCATTAAAGTTACATCATCCATAATTTCTGTATTCTGACTTATTTCAGCGTACAGGCAAGCAGAAATAAAAAAAGATTATGTGGTTGTTAAATTGAGCACATCAAAGGCCTGGGAAATGCCATGCAAAAAAAATTCATTGGTCTTAAACGCATCTGGTCGTACCACACTAACGCCATTGATAACCAGACGCCTGGAATCGCCAGTGAACGCGATTTCAAGGTTGTGGCCACGGAAAAGAGTCGGGATCTTGTGTTTGGGCGGAAGCCTGCGTAAGTCAGCCATGGTTAACCTTTGCGGCACCACGTGGAACATCAGTTTGTCACCCACCACCGCCGATGCCGAAGATAAGCCGGCATAGCCGTCCACCGGTGCGAAAACTGTCATTCTACGTGTGGAATTGAAATTCCCTTTTGCTTCTGCCAGCCCGGCTTTTAATTGTTCGATCTGCAAATATAATAATGAACTCTTTCTTCTTATCACAATATCAAAATAAAGTTCGCCTCATTTTGCAAAACAAATTTTATACAAATTTTATTTTATTTCGTTCGAATGGTGAGAGACAAGCTATGCTTTATTTGTCATTCACTGAAGAAATATCAGTTTAAGAAACTTCACCACTAGAAGATAGAAAAAATTTAGTTGCACAATATTTCACTATCTTTTTCAACTTGTCATACAGTGAAAATAAATTGAAGAAAATTTTCTAAACAGCTAGAAGAAAAACTTATAATATTTCAATTTTCACAAGAAACTAAAAGAAATTTCCTTAAACACCACAGTTCCAAAATAGTTTGCAAAGATCGGTTGGAAAATATTGCTTACGTGAAACTCCATTGCAGCAGAGAAGGACCAGCATCCATTTACATTCAAGGCCAGCTGCAAACTGCGCCACAGCCACGAGGAGGCTGCATTGCGGCGGCGCTGCAAATACATTTCCTTTGGAATTGGTAAGCGATCGTACACATTGCATGATGGCAAAGGAAGGGACTTATACTGAACCTCAGTTATCGACTCATCCACGTAAAAGAAAGTCCTCTGGACACCATGTATTGCCAGACCGCCTACCACAAAGATGTCAGGGTGGGAGATCACCACGCCGTTTAACGCCACGGTGGTCTCGGTGCGCTCAGTGGTTACCACCAAACCCTTGCGGTAAAGACGAGTGGGTAAGCAATCGTCAGAGTTCAGAATCTGGAAGTCTTGCCAGAGGAGCATTTCAGTGGCTGTATGGTAATGGAGCAGGGTAAAAGTGAGCCAAGAAAGTAACGTGTTGTTCACCATGGCCAGGTCGTTTATGGCAAAAAAAAATTTCGGGCCTAAGGCGAGGAAATGGTCAGTAGACATCTCAAATGTGGCGCCCATGTTGTGATAGCCTGCGTTTCTCAGGGCTACACTAGCGTTCATCGCCAGCGAGTCAGCGGACGGCGAGTCCCACATTCTTGAGGGTTTGATGTGGATCGGGAGGGGATTCGATTCCGCGACCGGCTCCATGCTTCCTTTTCGCATGGAGGAGACCACAGGAATCACCATAGCCATTGACACGAATATAAAAAACAGGCTGGCAGCCAGTCCGCACGACATTCTAACCATCTTTCCTTTCGATCTATTTGCTGCAACAAAAAATGAAATAAGCACTCTAGGGAACAAATGCGAGCAAATATTAAAGAACGAGACTGAGAATAAGGAAACTACGTTGGAAGGGCTGGGTATATAAAAAAAATTAAGGTCGGAAAGCGTTTTTATTCTTTCTTGATTCTTTTATTATCTCAATATTTTATTTATTTTTCTTTAAACTCCTATACATGCTTTTTCAGTGAAGAGATCGTTTTGTTATTATCTAAATATGAGCTAGCGTGAGGTACCGGAAATCCATGTCTATTGAAAAAAGATTACTAGAAAAAAATCAACCATGGTACTTACCACCAAAATGTCCAACACTTGGCTTGATCCCCAAAGTCAACCAAGGAAGCATTCCACGCCTGATTGTCCCTCCCCATACCATGCCTTCCATGGTTTTTTGGAGTGAATTTCTTAATATACTTCTGCACATTTACAACAGGGTATTAGTACATTGCTACAAATAAGGGCATCTGTTGTAAAACAGAAAAATATAGTCAGTGTAGAGAACATACATACAGATGCCATAACCAAAAGTTTAGTATTAGTGGTCAAAAATCAAAACATTTTATGGAAAGATTTTTTAAGGAGGCACAGTAAAGATTCACCCGATGCATTTGACAAGAACTTATCTGAAACTAATAGATCCTATTTCCCATAGACATAAAGAGTGAGTAGAATGATCATGTTGCATAGTTTTTGGGGTCATTATAAATGACTTTAGAAAGTGTTGCATATAAAATAGTGAAGAACCATAACCAAATAGATTGTGTTAAAGAAAATTATAATCAAGAATTACCTGCTGCACATTTATTCCCCTTGAAATGCTCCCCAAGAGAAAGTGGAATAGATATACCAATCTCCATATGGCAGATATTTATGTTAGTTCCACCAACCAGAATAAAGTGGAATAATGATGTCATCTTGCTTTAAAAGATATTTAAAATAATTTGTTTTAAAATATAAAGAAACTAAAGTCTTAAAGTATATATGAATATTACATAAATAGAATTAAATATATAATGTTAGAATATTATATATAATCTATACTATGATATATAATAAATATAATATAATATAGAATATAAATATTAATATTTTAAACTAAAAACAACAGGTTGAAAAGCTAAACACTACGGATATCTTTAAATGCTTAAAATTAATGTTTAAAACTATGGGTAATCTAAGTAGTTTAAATTTGAAAAATTAATGTTTAAAATCAGAAAAACTGAGCAGCTAGGGGGGAAATGAAATTATTTAAGTGATTTAATGAAATTATTTTAGTGATTTATGTCTTTCACTCGAGATGAATTATTTAAGTCATTTATGTCTTTCACATTCATTTTGTACCACTTCAAAATTCTAAAAGATGCCATACTAGTTTTCACCAAATAGTTTCAAATTCAAGTTACACTCATTTTAATACTTTAAAATTTTTACCATTATTCATTTAGGAACTAATTTACTACCATAGATTGTTGAGATTTTTGGATTGAACCCATCCACTATTTTTTAACATCAACTTTTTTAATCATACTCCATGATCCATCATTAGGATGATAAGAAAATAGAGAGAAGAATGAAAATTGTATTAGCAGACTTGCATAGAAATAAGAGAGGGTGTTGGGAGGATTAGAGGGCATTGCCCTAAAAAAAGTTCAAGGAAAGGAGACAAGAGCGGAAATATAGGAAAGAATAGAAGTAATAATAAAAACTTGATAATAAAAATAATTATTATTATATCAACAAGTTGTAATTAAAAACAATTACAAAAATTATTATTATATTGAATAATATAATAACATGTTAGATATAGTAATATGTTGAATAACATTATATCTTAAAAGGGTGAAATTAAAGTTTTAGATTCTGGACTAATTGCACAATGCAATAAGTTGGAAACGAAGTGTTTTGATGTAATTTTGGAATTTTAATTATGCACTAAAATGAAGCAATTTAAGATAAATGTAATGAAATCAATGAAACAACAAACCAAGAAACTAAAACTGAAAGGTTACAACACCAAAAAAAAAGCTAAAAACAGATATTTTAATGTCTTGAAAATGAAAAGAAGTAGTTAATAGGGACCCATTTGCTAGTAAGCGCCCGAATGGGTCTTGGTTATATGTTTATGAGATTTTTCTACGGATTTTAGAGTGAATTTTGATGCTATTTTAGTTGCCAAAGGTTCAGATGATTAGGGACTTATTCACTAGTAAAGAGTTATGGTTCTTGGTTAGGTATTTTTAAACTATTTTTTAATGATTTGGAGTTATATCTTTCAGTTTCAAGTTGTAAATAGTGAAAGGTGGCTTCATATTTTCTAGAAATTAATTATTCACTAGTAAAGAGGAATGGGTATTGGTTAGGTATTTTAAAACTATTTTTTAATGATTTTCAAGTTCTCAGTTATATCTTTCAGTTCCAAGTTGTAAATAGTGAAAGGAGGCTTCATATTTTCTAGAAATTAAATACAAAAATGCAATAGAAAGATGAAATGTAAGATGTACATTGAAATGCAATTTTATTTTGATTTTCAAATGTGATTGAATGAAATCCAAATGAGATACAAAATGACTATTTTGTTATTGTAATTTTCAAATTTAAGAAGTGTAAAACAATGCAAATCTAAACCCTATATTATATGCAAGATTTAAATGAAAAAGAAGGAACCCTAATTAAATGCAAATCTAAATGCAATGAATGCAATATTTTAAGTTGAAATGCAATGAAAGGCTCCAAAAATTTAGAAAAGTGCAATGTTGAATAAGTCAAGTTCACCAAAAATGATATGTTGAAAAATAGGATCTATCCCAAAATGTGATGGATCACTTATTTTCCAAGCCCAAATCACTTCAAATTATGCAAAAGAAAATGTTAATAACAACCAAAAAATCAATCCTAAAAATCAACCCTAACTATTATAGCAACTATGAGGAATGTTTTTAGAGTATAAAAATTCATGTACATGTAACTGATTTGAAGATCCTATACTTTGTAGTCTACACTCTTGAAATCTCTGTTATCAAATTCTAGAAGGCAGCATTCAATTCAGTAGGGCTCTTTTCGTGTTTTTTCACCTTGAATGACAAATTTGCAACCTTGAAAATTTTCACAACTTTGATAATCTTTCTCTTCAACCTATAAATCTACAATCACACATTCAAAGACAAAAAACTTGTTGATTTGTTAGTGTAGACATAGGAAATTAACATCATGCATTCCTCATATTTAATTAAATCATATTCACCCAATCAATTAAATAAATCAAGTTTAATTGATTAATCTAATAAGGTCATCCATTTAAATTAAATAAATCCATCTTTATTTGATTTAACACTAACATCATTCTCTTTGATTAAATGAATCAAATCTTTATTTAATTAAATCTAAAATCATTTTCTGTCTCCTTTTGTTTTATTTTAATCCATAAATCTAAATCAAATAGGTCAAATCACCTAATCCCTCATTAAATTAATTAAAATTTGATTAATTTAATCCTCATCTCCAAAATTCTCTAGATTTTGCCACTTGCACATGAAAGTGCATTTAATTGATTTATCAAAATCTTTATTTACTTTCAACTTGACATCTTTGGGGAATATTCCTCCATGTTTGAAAATCCCTCCAAAAGGGATTTTTCCTTCCAAACAAAGGATTTAAGAGCTCTTACATGTCTCTTGCACAAGTCAAACTTAGCATTTAACTCATCTTGTCATCAAATTCAAACTTCAAATCTCCCCCTCTTTCGTACATTGACCAAAATGTTCTCATTCCTCAACCTCTCACATGTTGACAAGTGGCATCTTGCCATTGGTGGATCTTTAGTCCCACATCCTCCATGTTTGGCATTCTTTAATCCTTCTTGGCTATAAATAGAGAGTTTCCCTATTGTATTAAACTTGCACAAGTCATCCAAGTTAGCATTTCATCTTGATCATCATTTCCACAATCTTCATAGAATTTTCATATCAATTTCATCATTGAGCTTATAAAAAAGGGGTTGGGAAAGGGCTATTTTCCACATCAAAATAGCACCAATCCCCCCATAAGATCAAGTGCTTGTTTTGTTTTAGAATAGGAATAGTTATCTTTTTTTGTATTTGCTCATTTATTTATCTTTTTTCCTTATTCTTTAACAACGCAAATGGATTTTATGGGGAATTATTATTCTAACATTGCATTTTTAATCTAATAATGTGATTTTTTCTTTGTTCATGCAAGTTTTGAATCGAGGTTCATAGTTAGTGAATGGGGGTTTTCCTCCTTGTAGGTAATTAGACCAAATGATGAAATAAGATAATGAAGCATGAACATGAAATGCTACAATTAGAACCTTTGCATGATGATATGATCTTTGAATTGTTGCAATAAACTCTTGACTTCTTCCTTGAAAGTCTTTGAAGGTGATCTTTAGTGCTCTATAATGCTCTTGTAAAGTATTAGGATGCTCTCTTAAAAATCTTAGGTGAAACTATTTGAATGGTCCTGAGTACATAACACAATGGCCAATTCTTCCCTAAAAGAGTTATAGTTACAAATTTAGAATTACTGGTTAAGAAGGCACTCTGTGGCGGCACATACACAACTCATGGCTTAGACAGAGCGACTGTGATGGAGAACTGATTATCTCCCCCAAAATCAACACTACTTATCGTTTCAAGAAGCTTGCTCAGGAGATTCCAATTGTGCTGGGTATGAAATTTTTGAATATATTCTTCTCTTTCCATTTTGAATTTTTTTGAATGAAACCAAGGAGGAGATAGGGGGAGAGAGAGGTCTAGCGAGGTAGCATGGGCAATGCAGGGGCTTTTATTAGTTTTGGTTTTCTTGACATTTGGTGTTTTTGTTTCCTAAATGTGTGAAGGATGGTAGTTGCAATGGTTGGGGAGTTTTGGCCTGAAAGAGGAGATCGATGGTTGACTTTGGGCTAAATTTATGATGTGATAAGCTCCAGCAGCCTCCACCAAATGATTTGTTGGGGAACTAAGAGGAGATTTCGTTGCACCAATGAAATTGCCAAAGGAATCCCTGATGACTCCACCACAGCCTGCCACCCCCAGATTACCTTTAGCCACAGCATCAAAGTTAGCTTTGATCCAACCGTTTGGTGGAAAAGACCATCGAACACCCTCTCTATCCTTCGTGGCTTTCATTGTGGTTCTAGGAAATTCTAGACTTATGTTCAAATCCTTTGCAATAGTAAGGTCATAGAGCGAATGCTCCGCTTTCATGGACATGCTATCCTTTTGAACCAAGGCATTGATGTTTTCCTTCAAAAATCTGACAATTTTATCAAAGACAATATCCACAGAGGCTTCTTTGTCTCTATAAATTCTATTGTTGCATTCTTTCTAGAGGCCCCAAGCAACATGAGGGAAGGATAAATCCCATAAAAGCCTGAGCATAGGATTTCTAGTTGGGGCTTTCCATTGAGAGAAGAAGTCTTCAATGGACAAAGGGAAATCCCAAAGAAGGTGCCATAACCTGATTATTTTTTCCCAAATAGAAGTAGCAAATGAGCAATGAAGGAATAAGTGATGCACAGATTCAACCTCCATCTTACAAAGAAAGAATCTATTAGGAATTTGGAATCTATGTTTACATAGGTTATCAATTGTGAGCACCTTATTTTGGAGAAGGATCCCAAAAAAGATATTAATTTTAGGTATCAAGTATTTGAACCAAGCTTTAGACCAAAAAGGAGGATGGTCTAGAGAAGAAGTAATCATGGCAAAGGTAGAAGACATAAAAAAATTGATAGAGGGTTCATCTAACCAAACTGCATGATCATCCAACTGCTCAGAACTAAGTCTAACTGCCAGCAGAGAAGACTGGATAGGAGCCAAAGCCTGACTGACACTACACAAGTCCATCCAATTACCATTCACTTTGTAATCTTTCACATAAGTTCCAAACCATGCCTTACAAGTCTCTACCCATTCACTGAAGCACTTGAATTTTATGATGGGTCCTTAAAAAGCCATCTATCCTCCTAAAATCTAGTATGATAACCATTTCTCACTTGCCAGCCAATTCCATCATCCATAATCTTTTTTCCATTGATTATATTATTCCAACATGTCAACCCTCTGGGAAGAAGGTGGGTGTCCTTCTTAATAATGAAGGAGCAGTTGTTTTCTAAATATTTGCTAGCAAGAATATCGATCCACTCCCTAGAGGAAGAAGAAATTCTCTAGATTTGTTTAGTAAGGAGGATTTTGTTAACTATTCTGATTCTTCTTAGACCTAGTCCTCCAACCTTTTTAGGTCTACAAACCAGATTCTAGCCAATTAAGGGAATTAGTTTTTTTCTTCAACACCTAACCATAGAAATCATTTTTGAATTCTTTCAATGGCATCGGCATATTTAGCAAGAATCTTAAATAGGCTCAAGGCATAGATAGGTAGATTTTGGAGAGAGGCTTTGAGGAGCTGAAGTTTTCCGGGTTGACTAAGCAGGGCTCCTTTCAACCAGTGAGAGCCAAAAAGACTGAGGAGGTTTCAAGCTTAAGGGTAAACCAAGGTAGGTGGCAAGAAAGGAATCCACCTTGCAACCCAAAATTCTGGCAATTTTGGCCTATCTATGATTCGGCATGTTGAAGAAGACCAAAGAGCTTTTTTGATTGTTGATCAATTGTCCTAAAGCTCTTCATATTTGTCTAGCAGTTGTTTTATTTATTTTTCCTTCAAACACCATGGCTTTACCCATAAGCACAATGTCATCAATGAACTGTTGATGGGAACACACCAGATTCCCCGAGGAAGGTTTTGAGACCAAGAAGAGATTTAAAGTCAACCAATTTTTTCAGATTTGCCTAAACTTTCAGCCATAATAGTGAATAAAATAGGAGAGATAGGATCACCCTGCCTTAGACCTTTGGTGTTCTAGAAGAAAAAGGTGGGGGATCCATTGACCATAATCGATATGGAAGCTATGGACACAATTTGTTCCACCATTTGGATAACCCTGTTACAAAAACCAAAAGCCTTTAAAATTTTAAATAAGAAAATCCACTCAACTCTATCATAGGCTTTTGAGATATCAAGCTTTAATAAAAATCCTTCAGTCTTCGACTCAACTAAGGAATGAATATTCTCATGTACCGTTACAATAGAGTCAAGAATTTGTTTACCAGGGACAAAGCCATTCTATTGAGGAGAAATCAAAGAAGGCAAAAAAGTTAAAAATCTAGAGGTTAAGACCTTAGAGATGATTTTGTATAAGGAATTACATAGACTTATAGGCCTAAAAGCCTCAAAATTATTAGCTCCAGGTTTCCTGGGGATAAGAACCAAGAAGGTAGTATTTAATTCTTTTAAAAGACTTTTGGATCCAAAAAATTCTTTAACAACATTTACCACATCTTCTTCAACAATATCCCAAAGCCATTGAAAGTAAAATAAAGGGAAACCATCAAGATCCAGAGCTTTACTCCCATCAAAGGAAAAGATAGCCCGCTTGACTTCCTCATTGGTGGGGATAGCGGTCAAAAAAGAGTTGTTTTCCTAGTTGATAATTCTTGGTCTAGCTTTAACTAACTGATCCTGCTCAGTTTGGTTTATTTCACCACTTTCCAAGAGAAGATGTTTAAAGAAGGAGCTTGCATGCTTTCTAATATCCTCCTCCTCCTCATACCTGGTTCTGTTCACTTCTATTTGAGATATTCTTTTGACAACTCTGTGTATTGAGACCGATAGATGAAAGTACCTATTGTTTCTATCTCCTGCTGATAACCAAAGAGCTCTAGATCTTTGTCTCCAAAACTCCTCCTCCTTTCCAATTATGCCATGCATCTTCGTAAGGAGCTCATTCTCTTTTTCCTTAGTGTCATTCAAGTAAATCTCCTTTTGTATTTGAAATTGAATTTCTCCCAAATTTATTTGAAGATCAGACTTAATCCTAAAGATGTTCCCAAAAGATTCATTTTTCCATCTTTTTAAATTACATTTCACTTCCCTTAATTCTTTTGCTACTCTAAACATAGCAGTTCCTTGAATTCTTATATTCCACCATTTCCTTATTTCCTCGTTAAGAGAAGGATGAGAGATCCACATTTTTACAAATCTGAAAGGGGTGTTTTTCTTCTTTTTTATTGGATCCGCAGTGAAACTAATAGGAAAATGATCAGAACCAATTCTCGTAAAAGCTTTTAGGGAGTAGTAATAATCAAAATACTAATGATTGGAGATTAGAGATCTATCTAATCTGACCTTGAATGAGATCCAATCCCTTCCTACGATTAGACCAGGTAAAGGAAGCTCCATCAAGATCCAGATCAATCAACCCTAGATTATCAATGAAATTCTGAAGATCCTCTTTGCTCTCCAAGTTGATCTGGGATCCCCCAAATTTTTCTCCATTCATTAAGGGAGTGTTAAAATCCCCCATAACAATCCAAGCCTCTCTATCAAAAATCCTCCTAAAGGCAGCTAGTTCCAGCCAACAAGATTTTCTCATTCCTTTTCCATTAGAAGCATATATATTCAATTGAATTGAGTTGAAGTTATCTCTTATATGTGTAAATCTAGTGGCTATATGATTCGTACCTTCCAAGATCAGATCACTTTTGATTATGTGGATATTCTAGAAAGTCGCAATGCCTCCAGAAGCGATAGTCAAATTATTACCATGGTTACTATAATACTGGAAAAGTTTCATCTTTTCAATTTTCTCCTTTGACATTTTAGTTTCCTGAATTAAAAGAATATCTGGCTTGTGATCTCTAACGAAATTGCAAAGAACATCCTACTTGTGTGGGCTATTAAGTCCCTTGATATTCCAGGACATAATCTTCATTAAATACCAGGGGAGTTAAGACATTCTAGGATGGTTTTCTATGAACCATCCGCAATATCCTAAAAACTATTCTGCTCTCTTTTCTTTTTGAAGACTTTTTACCTCTTGAGTTCTTTACTGCTCCATAATCTGCCTTGCATCTTGATATGGTAGAAATGCCACTTGGGGTCTTCCATTTTATTTATTTTTCTTTCTTCTTCTTTGATATATTCTCATCTTTATCAGTCTCTTCTTTGCTATCTGTCTCTCTATAGGACTCCCAGCCCTTATCAATTGGGATCCTTTGTTCCCAAGGTAAAGTGTCCACATTTCCATTCTCTTGAAAAGATAAGACATTACTCGAGAGATCAGCTATGTAGTCCAAGTTTTCAAGGGAGTCCTTAACCCTATCTGGAGAGTTGGGATCCATCAGGTACATTGCACCCTTAGGGGTAGGATTATCAAAAGACAGGGAAGGAAGAGGAATATTCAATTCCAAGGACAAGCCCTCACTAGGAATATCCTCTAGACTCGGGATCTCTTCATTTCTATCAGAAGGGACTATCATTTGGGAGAAGGAAATAGAAAGGTTCAGATCTACTTCCCCACCCAAAGTGTCTTTGTTAGAATCCCTTTCCTTAGATAAAGATGTTTTAACAAGATTCATGTTATGAGGATCATAGGGGATCTCACCTATAGTCTCCATGACCACTTCAATCTCTGGAGAGATACTCTGAATATTGGACTCTTTGTTTTCTAGGTCCTGCTCTTTATTTTCCTTCGTATCTCCTCATAATTCATTCTTTATTTTCTAAGCCATTTTCGAGGAGCCTGCTAGTTTTTATTTCACTGAAGTGGTGTTTAGGGGGCATTTTTTTGCCCAGTGACTAGATTTCCTACACTTGAAACAGGCAAACAAGATGGTTTCAAACTCTATATTCTACACCCAGGAACCTAGTTTAGATTAGATCTCAATCGAAGATGGAAGATATGATTCCTGGGAGAATCCCATACATATCCTCACAAAAACCAATCTCTTTCTAGCAGCTGCCATTGTGTCAATAGAAAGGAGCTCACCAAAGGAGTTCACAATACCATGAAAGATATCTTCACTCCAGTACTCTAGGGGCAGGCCTGGAAGTCAAACCCAAACTAAGACATTCTCAAAAATGGAGTCTGAAAGATCTAAGTTGGAGAAACAATTCTTTAGAGCCAGGGAAGATTTTCCTATCACCAAATATATTATTTCTTTGATAAAAGGGTAAAACGAGTTTTGTAGGGACCCGAAACCACAACGTTTACAATAAAGAGGAGAGGACACAAAAGTCCAACCGAAAAGACCAGTTGCCTGAGAAAAGATCAGCAGCAACCACACAAAATAGACCAGAATGGTCAAACCAAGAGGAACAACAAAGTAAACACAAAAAACCTCGCCATTAACTCAGAGTCTTGAGGATAGACTCTGTTTCTGCCTCCAAATTCTACATATCATTGACTCCCTTTTTGAAAATTTGAGTAATCTTCGAAGTAGGGGGGCCTTACGCTTCAGATTGGCTCTAGTTCTTTTGTCCTCTCCTTCCTCCAGATCCACCACCAAAGATCCATGTTGGGCTTTATCAAGCTTTTCTATCATCGCATTAATGATAATGGCATTGTGTCTCACCATTTGGTTGTTTTGCTCTACAACAATATTGATGGTGTTCCTTATATTCTCAATCTTGGAGTCTATATTTCTATTACTGTAAACTTGAACCCCACTATCTACATCTTTCTTTTCAATCTCTGCAATCTTAGCACCCAGCACTTCAATCTTGCTTTGAAGGGCCCAATTTTTTATTTTCAACTCATTAATTTCAATGAAAGTCCATTCCAAAAGTTTGAAGTGAGACTCAGAATTGGTTTTGGCAAGGTTCAGAACATCCAGAGAGGGCTCCTTTCCAATAGTAGGACACGTTTTATCAAGATTAGGAATAACAAGGGAGTCATCTTTAGCAAGTTTATCCAGGCAAGGTTTAGCGCAAAACTCAGTTTTGTTTGCATCAGACTACTCCAAATCAGAGGAATCTTCAGAGTAGGAAACAAGGCTTTTTGCCTAGGGTTTCTTACCAATAGAACTATTCTTAAGGGAGGGACTATCAGGCTCAAGCTCAGCATGGGCTTTACCAGAAAGGGGTGTACGGTTTTTGTTCCCAGAAGGGACAGCATGCAAGCTAAGGAAATTTCTAGCTGGACTAGAGTTAGGCAGATACTCTGAACCACTAGGCTCAGTGTCGTCACTCTCCAAATTAGGGAGAGGTTCTAGAAAAGTGGGGCAGGCATTTTTTGGAAATTTTCAACAATCAACCTTATTAACCTAGTGTGCAGGATGGGGAATCTTTTAGGGTTTTCTTATTATCCTCCAAGGTTTTTTTCAAGGAACAAAAAAGATAATAGGGGAGAGAGACCCTAACATTGTAGCAGAAGTGGTTGAGAAGAGCAAAGTGGTAGCTATAGACTCTAGTGAAGTGACCATCCACCGTGATGCACTCCATGATGACCCACATAACCTTTCTCTAGATGGCCTTTATGGTGTTTGCTTCGAAGTAGCTGTTTGCAATTTTCACAAGACTTAGTCTTTCTTTCTCTTTTTTACGAAATCTGATCATGAATTCATCAGAAAAAAAGCCTTATCCCTGAAGAACTTCTTCCCTTCAGTAGCTCCACATTCCTACCAAACAGGGTCAAGTTTCCATTATTCCATTTTTTAACAAAGAGGTCTATAGCCTCCTTGTTAGGGCCATGGAGCTTCTCCAGGAAAGGAAGCAGCCATCCACTTTTAGCCTTATTCCAAGTCTTTGCATTTTTTGTGTGTGTATCATAGCTGTCCGGCTCAATTCTCTTTCTGTCTCCTCCCATTTCAGCTAACATAGTGCAGTAGACCTAGGCAAAATATTTACTAAAATTGGCCCCGCTAAATCTAAGGACCCACAAAGCGTGTGGAGCTTTCTTGCAGATTAAGTCGTTAGGCTTAGTCCCATGCAATCTAATGATTATGATGTGGAAGATGCAACCTGTTCTCATTAAAGGGATAACACGTCGCTTTTCCATGTGATTTATCATAATTTAATAAGGCACAAACATTAGAGTTTAGATCACTAATATTAAGCCAAGTGCGCACAACTTTACTCCTATCTCCTTCATTAGCAAAAAGACTGCAACAACATTGGCTTCTCTATAAGCATGTGATATTTTTACTTTATCATATTTAGCCAAAGTCAATTTGGCATCCTCAACCCATGATTTAATGGTCCACAAAGGGGGAGACTTGCCACAGAGGCAGTTGATTATGTTTTTTGAATCTCCATCAAGCCATAAATTTTTAATGTTAAGACTTTGGGCTAAATTTATGATGTGATAATCTCCAGCAGCCTCCGCCAAATGATTTGTTTGGGAACCAAGAGGAGATGCCATTGTACTAATGAAATTTCCAAAGAAATCCATTATGACTCCACCACTTCCCGCCGCCCCTGGATTACCTTTACCTGCACCATCAAAGTTAGCTTTGATCCAACTGTTTTGCGGAAAAGACCATTGAACACCCTCTCTGTCCTTCTTGGCTTTCATTGTGTTTCTAGGCAATTCTAGACTTATGTTCCAATCCTTTGCAACAGTAAGGTCATAGACCAAATGCTCTGCTTTCATGGACATGCTATCCTTTTGAACCAAGGCATTGATGTTTTCCTTCAAAAATCTAACAATTTTATCAAAGACAATATCCAAAGAGGCTTATTTGTCTCTATAAATTCTATTGTTGCGTTCTTTCCAGAGGCCCTAAGCAACATGAGGGAAAGATAAATCTCATAAAATCCTGAGCATAGGATTTCTACTGCATATTTATGTTAAGAAAATTATAATCAAGAATTACCTACTGCATATTTATTCCCCTTGAAATGTTCCCCAAGAGAAAGTGGAATAGATATACCAATAATGACGTCATCTTGCTTTAAAAAATATTTAAAACAAACTTAAAAAAAAAAAAAGCTAAAATTTTAAAATATATTAATACTACATAAAGAAAATTAAATCTAAAATGTATAACTATTTTTTAACATCAACCTCTTGAATTATACTCCATGATCCATGATTAGGATGATAAGAAAATATAGAGAAGAATGAAAATTGTATTAGTAGACTTGTATAGAGATAGGAGAGGGTGTTGGGAGGATTAGAGGACACTTCCCTAAAAAAATTTCAAGGAAAGGAGAGAAGAGAGTAAATATCAGAAAGAAAAGAAGTAATAATAAAAACTTGATAACAAAAATAATGATTATTATATAAACAAGTTGTAATTAAAAGCAATTACAAAAATTAATAATATATTAAGTAATATAATAACATGTTAGATATAATAATATGTTGAATAACATTATCTCTATAGTTATGTTTACAAGAGGTCAAATCACTCAAAATAATTTTCAATAAAACCAACATTTAATGATAATACAAGAGAAAAAACTCAATTTACAATGCAAATTTAATGGTACATGGTTGGAAACCTCTATGAATTATAGCAATGGAGGATACTTGGT
>VDFB02252724.1:0-37329 GCA_007258455.2 Sequoia sempervirens | reverse complement strand
AGAGGAGATGCCATTGTACTAATGAAATTTCCAAAGAAATCCATTATGACTCCACCACTTCCCGCCGCCCCTGGATTACCTTTACCTGCACCATCAAAGTTAGCTTTGATCCAACTGTTTTGCGGAAAAGACCATTGAACACCCTCTCTGTCCTTCTTGGCTTTCATTGTGTTTCTAGGCAATTCTAGACTTATGTTCCAATCCTTTGCAACAGTAAGGTCATAGACCAAATGCTCTGCTTTCATGGACATGCTATCCTTTTGAACCAAGGCATTGATGTTTTCCTTCAAAAATCTAACAATTTTATCAAAGACAATATCCAAAGAGGCTTATTTGTCTCTATAAATTCTATTGTTGCGTTCTTTCCAGAGGCCCTAAGCAACATGAGGGAAAGATAAATCTCATAAAATCCTGAGCATAGGATTTCTACTGCATATTTATGTTAAGAAAATTATAATCAAGAATTACCTACTGCATATTTATTCCCCTTGAAATGTTCCCCAAGAGAAAGTGGAATAGATATACCAATAATGACGTCATCTTGCTTTAAAAAATATTTAAAACAAACTTAAAAAAAAAAAAAGCTAAAATTTTAAAATATATTAATACTACATAAAGAAAATTAAATCTAAAATGTATAACTATTTTTTAACATCAACCTCTTGAATTATACTCCATGATCCATGATTAGGATGATAAGAAAATATAGAGAAGAATGAAAATTGTATTAGTAGACTTGTATAGAGATAGGAGAGGGTGTTGGGAGGATTAGAGGACACTTCCCTAAAAAAATTTCAAGGAAAGGAGAGAAGAGAGTAAATATCAGAAAGAAAAGAAGTAATAATAAAAACTTGATAACAAAAATAATGATTATTATATAAACAAGTTGTAATTAAAAGCAATTACAAAAATTAATAATATATTAAGTAATATAATAACATGTTAGATATAATAATATGTTGAATAACATTATCTCTATAGTTATGTTTACAAGAGGTCAAATCACTCAAAATAATTTTCAATAAAACCAACATTTAATGATAATACAAGAGAAAAAACTCAATTTACAATGCAAATTTAATGGTACATGGTTGGAAACCTCTATGAATTATAGCAATGGAGGATACTTGGTCGTCAATGAGCTTCATAACAACAATCAATCATAGATAAATTTGAAAGACCCAAAAACCAAGGCTAAAAACTCATACTTCTGTCCAACAAACACCATAAATTCTTCACACCATATAGGGTGACAAGCACTAATTTGTGGAAACCTAATACATGCTCAATTTTCTAAAAAGGAAACACCCTATGACCTTGCAGAGAAGTCGATACCTCATGAACTTTGGTCAAGTTAGGGTCAAATATGTGCAACAAAATGTTCACCTTGTAGAAAAAGAAGGATCGCTCAACCCTACAAGGATGAAATTAATTTTTTAGATTTTGGACTGATTACACAATGCAATAAATTGAAAATGAAGTGTTTTGATGTAAGTTTGAACTATTAATAATGCAGTAAAATGAAGCAATTTAAGCTAAATACAATAAAATCAATGAAACAACAAATAAGGAAACTGAAAGAGAAAGGTAACAACACCAAAAAAAGCTAAAAACTAATATTTTAATGTCTTGAAAATGCAAAGCAGTAGCTAACAGGGACTCATTCACCTGTAAGGGCCCAAATGGGTCCTAGTTAGATGTTTTTGAGATTTTTCTGTGGATTTTAGAGAGAATTTTGATGCTATTTTAATTGCGAGAAGGTTCAGATGAAATTTCTTAAAGAGTGAAAGGCAGCTTCATATTTTCAAGAGATTAAATACAAAAATGCAATTTAGAAAGATGAAATGTAAGACCTAGATGAAATGCCATTTTATTTTGATTTTCAAATGTAATTGAATGAAATCCAAATAAGATGCAAAATGACTACTTTGTTTTTGTAATTTTCAGTTTTAAGAAGTGCAAAAAAATGCAAATCTAAACCCTATATGAATGCAAGATATAAATGCAAAACAAGGAACCCTAATTCAATGCAAATCTAAATGCAATGAATGCAATATTTTAAGTTGAAATCCAATGAAAGACTCCAAAAATTTAGAAAATTGCATTGAATAAGTTGGGTTCACCAAAAATGATATGTTGAAAAATAGGATCTATCCCAAAAATGTGATGGATCACTTATTTTCCAAGCCCAAATCACTTAAAATTATGTAAAAGAAGATGTTAATAACAATCAAAAATCAACTCTAACTATTATAGAAACTATGAGGAATGTTTTTAGAGTATAATAATTCATGTACCTATCCAAAATGTTGTTTTTTAGCTATGGAGGAGTCATTCGCCTTCAGGGGTGAATGGGTCCTTTTTGGTTTTCAAAAAACTAATTTCAAGATCCTATAATTTGTAGTCTACACTCTTGAAATCCTTTTTATCAAATTCTAGAAGGTGGCATTCAATTCTGGAGGGCTCTTTCTGTGTTCTTTCACCTTGAATGACAACTTTTCAACCTTGACAATTTTGACAACTTTGATAATATTGGTCTTCAACCTATAAATTTGCAATCACACATTCAAAGAGAAAAAACTTGTTGATTTTTTAGTGAATGGGCATTTTTCTCAGTCAAACCCCTTGTAGGTAATTAAACCAAATGATGAAATAAGATAATAAAGAATGAACATGAAATGATGCAATTAGAACCTTGCCACGATGATATGATCTTTGAATTGTTGCAATAAACTCTTGAATTCTTCCTTGAATGATTTTAAATTGATCTTGAAGAGCTCTATAATGCTCTTCTAAAGTATAAGGATGATCTATTGAAAATATTAGGTGAAACTGTTTGAATTAACCCATTATTTGTACTAAATTAGGAGATTAACCCCAAAATTCGAAGAATTAATGCCAACAACAGAACTAGAAAGAAAGATAATTAAATTTTCACCAAAATGAAATTCAAGACTTAAGGTCTCATTAAGGGAGGATCTATTCACCACCAAAGGAAAATGGTTCTTAGATAAGTTTCTAGGAACAAGCTTCAACGAGTTGAAAGAGGGTCAAAAACCCATTCTAAAACAATTTAGGAAAGGGTGTCCTATTAAGGGAGGACCCATTCACCATCAAGGGTGAATGGGTCCTAGATCAACTTACAAGGACCAAATTTTTCCAGATGAAATAATTTGATATTTAATTTATAATTATCGGGAGAGGTCCGTAGGAGGTGTCAAAATTAACACCTAAAAGTGGGGTTAATAACTCCAGTTAACCACAATGAATTAGGACCACACTTATAAATGTGAAAGCTCTTTAAAACACTTTACAACTCTTAAACAAGACATACGTTATGCATATATTATTTAGGAAGGGGCCCATAAGACTTAATTAAGCACATAAGTCCTAGAAAAGTGTGAAAGTGTGTTACGACACTTCACAACACTTTTGCAAAGGAAAAATTAAAGCATGATTTAATCAAATAAAGGTTCTCAAATAGTCTCAATGTGTACAACACTCCAATATACCATTAAATCAGGTAAGGAAAAAGGGTTTACCTTTTTCGTCACTACAAAATCCATAATTTGTGGTGAAATTATGGAATCGTCCACTTATTTTTCCACTTCTATCTCTTTTTGGTTATCCACATGTGCAATACATGGTGATTTACATCTTTGAGGTTCTGCCCTTTAGAAAGATATTTCTAAACCATCAAGATTTTACTTCTTTTCCTACAAGACTTTAAAATTTTCTACATGGTACTCAAACTTAGCAAATCTACCTAATTTTCCTTTTGAGTCACTGAGAACTTCACTTTTACAAAGGCTACCCATTTTTTTGAAATATAAAAAAATTTGGTAATCCTCTCATTCTTTTCTTAGTTAAGCAAGCTTTATTTAATTGGATTACCTTATGAATGGATAAACTTACCCTAACCAATAAAACATTCCAAGAAAACTAGCTTTCTTGAAAGATCCACCAAGAATCCCTAAATGAGAAGACAATCTTAGTTATTCCCAAGGCTTGGGAATGTTAGGTCTTCATGAACTAGGTTCACTAATATATTGTTGCATAAATTTATTGTTAATCATCAGGGGTCTATGGTTTCTTAATCTCACTAGTATCCAATTGGACATATCAAAGCTCAACCAAATTAAACATACATCACTCCACAATCTCATGAACACAAATGATTTGAATTCTAAGAACTTCATGAATTCAAATTATTTGTAAAGACTTAGGGGATTTAACATATACTTCTCTACCACTTCATGAATATGAATAATTTTTGATAATACTCCATGAATTCATCATTTTTGAAACATTTTCAAGAAATATTAAGCATCTACTCTAAAGAAAAATATTAAGGATCCTAAGATTTAAATTTCTTTTAGCTATTATCCATGCATACACCATGAAGTGAATTAAATCAAAGAAAAACACTCTATACTTCACCAGATTGTTTCGTAGCTAGGCATAGAATGATGCAAGAATTTAAAGAAACATGAGATTGTTTGCCACCAAACAATGTCAATATGTACCCACATGTGGTACAACACATTGGCTTCTCCGATAGGAAAAAATAATCAACTATTTAGGATTTCATATCAAGAGATAGCTTTAAAATTGGCTTTGATATTAGCATACTTTAGTGGAGAATATAAGTTTCCATACTAGAATAGTACAAAAAATAGGAAAAAAGAAATAAAACTAGCAAGAGTTCCAAATTTAAGCCTTTCTAATTCCACAAGTTCTAAACCTCTATAAAATGAACAACTCTTTTCCTTTTATAAGAACAAGGAAATCAAAGAGTTCTAAAAGAACACATGAAAGAGAATAAATAGAATCATAAAGAAAACATGTGGCCAGTTTAATAGTTGGCACAAGAATATTCTAGAACAAGTCAACAATATATTTGGCTTTCTCTTCTATTCAATTAACATTTTGAAACCAATATCATAAGTGGGTCAAGTTCCCTCTATTTGTGAAACAAAATGTAGGAACCTCCCATATACTGAAAGTGATTAGGTAGATGTAGAAATTTTAGTTTGCCAACCCTAATATTCTATTGTCATGTTTCGAGCTTGGGGAATGCTCACACTAAAGCAATACTACAGAACCTTCAACATCACCCATCCTATAAATAAAACTAGAGTTCATGATTGTTTGGTCTCCCTTCATACACTCTTTTGGACCACACATCTCCCACTTTGGTGCACTACACAATTCATTCATTTGATCCATTCGCCTAACTTTCCATACCTTAACTTCATCCTACCATCTATCCATCCTACAAATAAAATACCACATGTCAATTACCTTTAAGAATAACCACAAGGAACATCATTAAAACAAGGTGCAATAGTGACATTAGTTCCTTCAAATTACCAATTTAATATAACATGTTCTAACACTTTTATGAAAACACTAACTTAAGGAAAATTTTCAAACATTTGATGCAATGAGGATAATTGAGTGACATACATGAACTTTTATATAGTTGCACCATATACCTGATGTTGGAAGAATGAAGAAAATCTCTTTATGATGGTTTTGTGTTGTCATTGATGTCACCATGTTATATGAGTTGCAAGTGAAATTTTAAGTTCTAGCTTGATCTAGTATTCTGAACTGTTATGTAGTTATTATCCTTTGGTATTTTGGTCTACAATCCTCTACTAATGATTATCATTGCTTGCGGTTTTTGGAAATATTTTTTGGATATTGGAAACTTGTATATAGAATCTCATGTGCACAATTGCTCATATGGTGAGTTGGTATTACTTTGTTGTTGCATTTTGTTATTAGGTTTATCCCTGGCTGACCTAATTAGTAGTTGATGATATGATGAATTAATTTTGTGTTGCAGATGTATGTGTGACTTACCTTAGGTCCATGCTAACATGTTGTAGCATGCTACATGCTTGGACTATTTTTTGAAAGGTATTGTACAAGTTTGAATCCAACAATCAATATTTTTAGTGAATAAGGGTTGCATCTAATTAGGTAAAACTAATTGATGCTTGTGGAGGAATCAATCGTATATAATGGATAGTTTTGATATTGTTTTATTGTTGTTGAAGTGAAAAAAGTGTGAAGAAGACAAGTATGCAAAGATGATGAATTGTGTAAAGTTGGTTTTCTGAGCATCAAAGGATCTGGACCAACACTTGTTAGGTGTAACTCTATTAGTTCATTTTTTTGTGTAATCCATTTTGTTATTGTATCTTTTGTAAGTAGTGAGCCTCCCATTTGGAAAAGTGAGTCTTGACAGTGAGCCACCCTTTGTAATATCTTATAATTGATTATACTATATTGTGAGCTAATCCTACGTGTGGCTTTTCCCATTTTGGGTTCTTCACGTAAAAATTTTGGTGTTCATGTGTTGTTTTCTTTTATGTTTTGTTAATTCTCTTTCTCATTTTTATTGTTATATGCATTGGAGTAATTTAATGGTGTTTGTTCAATAATTTTAAGAAGATAATGATTCACCCCCCCTCTTAATATCTCGTGTATTCAACAATTGGTATCAGAGTTTTGTTCCTCCAGAGAATCCTAACAGTTCAAGGAAGATCTTGAAGATTGAACAAATGGATGATAAAGAAGAACTTTGGGTTACTCTTGAGGATCTTTACAAGGCTGAAAATGAAAACAAATATTTCAAATAAAATCTTGATGAGGAAAATGAATGCATCCAGAAGTTGAAAGATCAATTGAATAAATTCAAAGAAATAAATAGAGAAGTGAGTGAGTAATTAAAACAAGCAACATTTCAAGAGATCACTAGATTGAAGGTGCAAGTGGTAGAAAAGAAGAGAATTGAAGATTGTCTGAATAGAGTGGCGGAAATCAAGACTGATGAATGCACAAGGCTCTAACAAGAAGTGGTAAACCTAAAATTAGATCTGGAAAAAGAAAAACTCTATGAAGATAAGGTTTTTTTGTACCATGAACAAGTATTTTATAAGCTTTATGAAATTTGTCGCATTTAATGAAAATTACGGTAGATTGATGATTTATAAAGTGGATTTTTAAGGAATTCAGATCACTTATGCATTTGATTAATGTGGAGAGTGATTTTGAGCATTCTTAAGGTGATTTGAAGATTGAGTTCTGCAAACCCTAGTTCTAGTTTTCATGAAGGAAAAAGGTATTTTTCTTTTTTATACTGTTGTGGGTTTTTGTGATTCTACACTTTGAAATCATTTGAGCTTGATTTGTCAAGAAATGGAAAATCCTATAGTCATAAATGTATTAGAAAGACCTAGACCTTCCTACAAGAAGTGTTCTATGAAGGTATTCAAAGATGACCCTTTGGGTGCCTTCTCATTGATTCCTAAAATGTCATGCTCACTAAAGACATTAGGATGTATATTCTAGTTGAAACTAAGGAGTATAATCACAAAAAAATTATAGATATCTTGCAGAATGTGCTCACTGGGGATGATTTCTTGATAAAACCCGAGTATTCAAATATTGTTGCGAAGAAGTTGGATCAATGGAATTAGTTTCCTATCTTTAGCTCCACTATTGATGATAAATATGTTAAATAAGCTATCAGTAGAATGCATGATAAGTTCTTGTGGACTAACACACCTCACCTTATAACTAAAGAAGCAATTAAGGCTATCACCAGACTCTATGATACTAGACTAGTAATGGTGTTGAAGTCATTAAAGAATGAACTGGTGATGGAACTCACCAGTGCTACATTTGATAGAAGAGTTCTTGCTACAAAGCCTAGTACCAATCATGTTGTGAAGTATGCTACAATAATGATTGGTAACAAGATCTACTTCACAAATAGAGAAATTTTTGTGTTTGCTACAACAATATACATTGGTTATTACATGGCGGCTAATATGCAGATTATCATTTGTGTGAACTTCTTCGCCAATAGTTGTTTGAGAATCTAAAGATGTCAAGGGAGAAGAAATATGCATTCAAGTTTGGTTCTCTAATTTTTTCCTTGTTGTTCTATTTTCTTTGAAGACTTCTTGAAATAGATGATGTGCTAATTTGTTACACATCTAGACAATGTGCACATCAAATATTTAACTATATGTACAACTTGGGTGATTTTAAGAGTCGAGATAATGCTTTGATAGCATTATTTGTTGTATTCAAGAGAAACATGAATGAAAGAGAAAGGATTCCAAAGAAATTTGTTGAGAAGTACAAGAATGATATCATATTTCATGTCTACTCTGATGAATGCATGATTGAAGCTGTTGAACCCCAAAATATATGGTTTCAATCATTGGGTTATGAGATTATAGAGGATGAAGTTGACAGCTCTGTGCAAGTTTTTTTGAAAAGTCCTAAAGATACTAGTGAACCTAGAATGGTCACTTATGTAGAAAAATCCATGGAAGTTCACTTAGAGCACATAAATCATGTGATAAGAAAGAAGGTATATGAAATTTTTAGAAATTTTGGCTTCATTGATGAATAGATAGCACAAGGAAGAGCTATGGGAGAGTAGATGGCTAGAGAATCTCCAGGTCCAAGGAGATTTGGTAGGACTACTCCTTCAAAACAACTGCAGCTCCTACAATGAAGGTTGAAACCAGTGCTCCTGGTAAAGGTAAAGGTCTGAATCCTTTTGGACCTAATACAAGATCTAGTAAAGGGAAAGAGACTCCTCTAGTGACAGCAGTCAAGAGAGGAAAGAAATAAAAGGCTACAAGGGTAAAGAACCTTAGTATAGCCAAAGAACAAGAGGAAGAGGAGTAAGACCCTACAAAAAAATTAGTAAGAAAGAAGAGATGAAGCATGTCCTCTAGTGAAGGTGCTTCACAAAAAGCTAGCGTTGGTTCTAAGATATTTCATTATGTGTTGTCCTCTAAAGAAGATGAAGAATAGGGTTTTGGTGTTCATGTGCACACCAAAATAAAATAGAAGAAGGAAAAGGTGTTAGAAGAAGCCTCTCCAGAATAGGAAGAATAGAAGGCCTCATTGGTAAGACCTAGTTCCCCTCTTAGATTCGATGCATTGGTCAATAGCTTGATACATTTTGAAGATATGTTGCAACCTACTACAAAAATTTATGATCAAGTAGGTAGAGAGGAAAAAAAATAGTTTTGGCCATTATTGAATATGTTATCACTTTGGAAGTCAGTTGGGATTATGTCAAGAATAATGTTCTTGAGAAATTGTGGGAAGCCCTGATGAAAAGAAAAGATAAAAAATGATGCATTTGAGAAAATTGTGTCCTTTTTTACCCCAAACGATTTGGAAACTCTGAAGAAGGTTTGTTCAAAGATGTTCTAGATAAAGAAAAGAGTAAATACTTTAATGACAAAGGACAAAAATAAAATAAAGAAAATAAGGAAAGAAACTGTAGAAGCCATCAGGGCTATGGCTGAGAAATATGGTATTTTGCTACACTCCCATCCAGTTTCATACCTAAATCAGGAGAAGAAGTTTTTGTTGAGGTTAAGGAAGAAATTCCTTTGAGTACAGGTGGTATAGACATTCCTCCAGAAAAAATGATACAAATATAAATGGTGTTCTAAACTAGAGAAGGGTTCAAGATAAAGATGAAGGTGAAGGGAATGAAGAAGAGGGAAACAGAGACAAAGATGAAAAAGATGGAAAAGAAGAAGAAGAGATTAGAGGAAGAAGAGAGAAATGGGGAATCTGCTAGGAAGAATGAAGAAGATCAAAGGTTGGTTGGAGATTCACAAACGTCCCCTTGAAAATCCTCCTCTAGTGATGATTTTTTGAAAGGCTTCTTATCCAAGTAGATCAGATTCTAGTTGATGATTCCTCCAAAAATTTGACAACTCCCCATGGCTTAAGGAAGAGTGGATGGTTGGTTGCATGCATCCGAAAGAAGAGAAATTATAGAAACAAATTAGAAGGGGACAAAGCTTATTGATGATGCTCTCAAATCTTTATAGGAGGCCACCTGCAGTGCATCAATGGATACATCTCTCACTTAGGTAGATAATCTTAAACTTCTATTGGACTCCTTTAAGGAGTATGCCTCCAAACTCAGTGAGAAGACAAGGCACGAGGTTGAAGATAAAATAGCATAGAAAAGGCTTTTGGTACTTCATGATAAGTGTGCTTTGGAATACACCAATTTGAAAAAGAGCCTAGAAGTTGTGTAGCCTTCTGAGTCTAAAGTAAATGTTGTATTTACTTACTACATAAAGTGGTCAGATTCCACATAGAACATTAAAGATCTTATGGACTCCATTGAGTCCTAGTTGATAGCTATTTCCAATACAAACAATGCATCCAAAGACAGGGACAAAACAACCCAGAATGTTATCTTTACTCATAGAGATTTTTTTTTGTTCTTCAAAAGCAGAAGGAAGATATCATCAGAAGATTTGGTCAGTTAGGTGACCTTATGAGGATGGAGTACTCTTTGGTTGCAAATGCCTTGGAAAATGTAGAGAAATTAGAGAGGATCAATCTGACTCCTAGTACTCTAAATGATGCTAAAGAAATTCTAGTGGAATTGGAATCTTTGAACAGAATGCTAATAGCTACTAAGAAGAGTTGGGAGAATGGTAAGATAGCTTGGCAAGTTATTCTTAAGGAGCTTCAATGCTCACCATCCTCTTGGTAATGTTTTTTTTAGTTTTCATATTTTTTGGACCACCCTTTGTCCTTGATGTCAAATGGGGAGTAAAGGTCAAGAAGAAAAAATGAGAGTGTTTTGTACATAGGAGGTTTATAAATTAATTTTGCACATGTTGCAATCAATGGCAAAGGGGGGATTGTTGGAAGAATGAAGAAGAACATCTCTTTATGCACCTTTTGTGTTGTCATTGATTTCACCATGTTATATGAGTTGCAACTATAAGATTAAGTTCTAGCTCGATCTGGTATTCTGAACCGGTGTGCAATTATTATCCTTTGGTATTTTGGTCCACAATTCTTTGTTGATGATTATCATTGCTTGTGGTTTTGTGAAAAAAAAATTGGATGTTGGAAGCTTGTATATGTTGAGAATCTCATGTGAACAAGTGCTCGTATGGTGAGTTGGCATTACTTTGTTGTTGCATTTTATTATTAGGTCTTTTCCCTGGATGACCTAATGAATAGTTGATGATATGATGAATTGAGTTTATGTTGCGGATATGTGTGACCTATCTTGGGTTCATGTCGATATTTTTTAGTGTGCTACATGCTTGGATTTTTTTTGGAAAGGTTTTATAAAAGCTTGAAGCTAACAATCAATCTTTTTGGTGAATAAGGGTTGCATCTAATTACGTTGACCTAATTGATGCTTGCCAATGAATCAACTATATATTGAATAGTTTTGAGATTGTTGTGTTATTGTTAAAGTGCAAAGAGTGTAAAGAAGAAAAGACTACAAAGATGATGAAGTGTGTAAATTCAGTTTATTGAGCATCAAAGGAACTAAATCAACACTTGTTAGGTGTAACTTTATCAGTTCATTTTCTAGCTATAAGCAATTTTTTTTGTTGTATCTTTTGTAGGCAGTGAGCCTCCCATTTTGGAAACTGTGTCCTAGCAGTGAGCCACCCTTTCTAATATCTTATAACCATTTATACTATATTGTGAGATAATCCTCACCATGGTTTCTCCCATTTTGTGTTTTCCATGTAAAAATCTTGGTGTTCATGTGTTGTGTGCTTTTATGTTCTATTAATTCTCTTTCTCATTTTTACTATTATATGCATTAAAGTAATTGGATGGTGTTTGATCAATAAATTTAAGAAGATATTGATTCACCCCCCCTCTTAGTATCTTGGGTATTGAACACACAAGTACTTTAGTACCCATAAAATTATTACTTGACTTCTAATAAAACACTCAAACCACCCCTTAGCATCCTCCAAATAGACCATAAAACCCTAGTCATGTGCTTTCATCTACCTCCTTCATACTTGTTGATGGTGTTTTTATGCACTTCTCAACACAGGCAGTGTGTAGGTGCACTACCTCTCTTGAAAGACAATCTCCCACAATCGAATTGCAGAACACTATCCCAAGGTCTCTCGGATGTCAGGTCATGACAGTGCTTGGATACCTCAGTAGTTTGATGTGATTTGCTGGAATCACAAGGCGGTCTTACAGAAAATACAAAGTGTGGACACAAAGCACGAAGTTGGATTTTGAAATGGAGTTCTTAGGATGGGAAGTTAATATGCACCGACTATAGGTTCAAACAGCAATCTTGAACTCCATTTAGCTTTTGGATTTGGCTTTACAATTTGCAATGAACCTCAGCATAGGTCAGTTACTAAAAAAAAGGAAAAGGGTGAAGGAGGAGAAAAGTTCCTAAGTCTGAAGCTTGCTATGAATAGTGACAATGGAGTTCCTGCAATGGACAATTCCTCAAAACAATGTCCCACATAACCAGGGATTTCACAGTATCATAGAAATTATGCTATATTCTAAGGGTTGTAGATATTTCATCCTTTATCCACCACATACATGCATGAATCAAGAATGAATATTTGGAACAGCTTCAAATTAAGTCCAGGATAACTTTGCACAGCTATCTACCTTCAGCAAACAACAAAAAGTATGGACTAAGGGATCATCAACAAGGCAAGAATTTTCACAATCACCCCACAACATTCCTAAGATTTATCCAAATAAAGTAAACATCTAACTAAACAGCCATAAGATCTAAGCTAAACATGTGAAATTGGAGAATGAATCAAGTTGCATGAGATAAATCAAGAAAATACACCAAGTCAATGATATTTCTTATAAATTTTTGCAGCATGCCTTTACAACAACTCAACTCTCACTTTTGCAAATGAGGGGAGTGCTCTATTTATAGTTTTCAAAAAGTTAAATGAATGGCTAAGATTCATTCTCATTATGTGGCCAAGATTCATTACAGAATAGGGTTTCACCTACCCCCAAATAGATTCACAATTTAAAATACATTCTTGTCCTTTCCCTATTTCGTCATCTAGTGGATGGCACTATAGCCTTTTCGTCCTATAGCTAATTGTTGTTTCCTTGGCTGTAGCTATTCTTCAAGAAGACCTTCTTCTTTGGCTGGGCTGTCCTCTTGCTCCTCGAAAGCTGTGTGTTCTATGTACTTGAGGATGACGGCCTGGAGCTTGTCTATCTTAAGGATCTCACATCTTAACGCCTGGTAACTCCATTCCTTAGCGTTCTCTTCCAGCCGCTTCCAATCCTCGTCATACTTCGAGCCTTGGTCTCTGAATAGCTCTGATCAAACGAAGGCGCGGGCAGAAAAACTTAGGAACTCCATTGTGATTTCTCTGGCTGTCTCGTCCTTCATCTTTTCCTCAAAGTATGGCTTAACCTTCTCGGCATCCATTTGCACTGTGGGCATATCATAGCCCATCATCAGCCTGAGATATTTGGCGGATTCTGCCTGGATTTCTTTGATCCACTCAATATCTGGATCCGCTCTGCTTAGGATTTGCTCTAACCTCTCCTTCCGGTTGACGAGGTCTCTGCACCACACATCCACCAGCCAATGATCCTCTGTCTTTAGCTCTAGCCTCTCCTCCCACGTGTTCTCAGGCATCTGAAGGATGGCTTCAATTCTCGGAAGGGTGGAGTCATATGTTCCAGGGAAATTGGTGCAGAGCCTCCTTGTGCTCTCCATGGATTGTATCAGGTCCAAGAACTTGCTAGCTGTCTGCACAGCTCTGTTGATTCCCATGTTTCCAATGTATGCAACTTGTCGGAATCAATCCTCGGTGGTTTTCTCCAAGTTCTTCCTTCTCTCCATCTTGTCTATCTGTTCTGTGGAGAGCAACTACGATGTGGCTACGGAGGTGGTGGGCAGGTTGTCCACCGAGGACCATTGCTGTATGTATTTAGTTAGGGCAGCAACCTGCACTTTGAGCTCATCCTTGGAGACCTTGTCCTGCTTTACCAGGTGCACTACTGTGGCCACCGACTCCTTAAGGTGCTCAACCTTTTGTTCCCTAGTTGCTGTCCCCAAATCAATAGTGGAGATTTTATAGCTTACCCCTACCTAGCCAACTGTAGGCGTTGCAATTTGTGCCGCTTGGGAATTAGAAGTGTCCATGGTTACCTTGGATTGGACCTTGGGCTTCCCCTCTTTCTTTGTCCTGCTCAGGGATCGAGCCAAGATGGCCTCCAATCTCGCCCTTGGGTCCTTCAGAACAGGAGTCATCTTCTCATGTTGTTTCTCCAACCAATCAGGCATAGTAGATTTATCCCTGGGTGCCTCATGGCTGCCCTCACCTTTCTCAGTTAGAGGTAAGACTTCTGCCTCCCTTTCCTTTTGGGGCTCCTCTTTCTCTTTAGTAGTGTCCTCCTCTTCGTTGGAGTCGCGAATGAATACGAGGCGCTTGACGGGCAGCTTGGTGGACAATTGTCAGGTGGGACTTTCTTCTTTCACGACCTCTTCTTCCTTTTTCTCTTCAACAGCCTCGGCCTCAAGGCTCTTTACAGCATGGGTCTCGGCTTCAGATAAATCCTTTCGTGGCTACTCCTCTGGCAGCTGTTCCTCTTCACCATGTGGTGGACTTTCTGCCTCTTCCCCAATGTCCTTTGGCTGTTGCACCAACTCCTCCTCAAGGTAATCATCAAATGTTTGGATGATTTCCTTGGCACCCAAGCCATCGTCTTCATCTCTGCTCTCAGAAGAGCCCGTCTCCTCCTCCTCATAAACCACCCTGTCGATGGTTTGATGCTCATACTCAGGGTGCTCATAATATTCATCGGCCTCCTCCTGAATAGGCTTTGAGGCTTCCTGCTCTCGCTCCTCCAACTCTTTTAAAATCTACATTGTGGCTTCCATAGCTGACAGCCCTGTTGGCAGTTGTGAAGGCTGAGCTATTGTGAGGGCTTAGGCAAGGGCTGCTTGGAGTGCGGGGTCCATTAGGATCTGCGAGAGCTCAAGGGGAAGACTCTACATGTGCCTCGTAAGGGCTTCGGGTATAGTGGAAAGGGGAACAAGTGCTGCTATTGTTGTCAGAGGGAGGGATGTAATCGGTGACATGGTAGCAGAAGAAGAAGGGGGAGTGGTCATGTCGGAAGAGGAATCAACGTTAATTATTGACTTAGCCGGGGGTGAAGGGGCGAGATGGACGGAAATGTCCACCGCTAGCAGAGAAGCAGCAACCATAGCTTGGGAGGCGGGTGGTGCAACAAGAGGGCAGGGAGAGCAGAGGGAGGTTGCAATTTTGTCGTAGCCACTGTCTGCTTGAGCCTTTTGGGACATGAGCCTCCCGTTCCTTTCTTTGCTTGCTCCTTGGGATCTGCAGACTGCGCGGTTTCTATTCCCTTTCTCTTCTAGGACCTGGTGACTTGAGGAGACTTGGAGGTCTCACCAGTCGATGTGGTGGCGGCGACATCCTCTGTGACACTTGGCTCACTTTTGAGCCCTTCATATGTCAAGACTACTCCTTGTCGCTTTAGGTGTGCCACCTGCCCATCAACCCACTCCTTAGTACGAGTTATGATTGGCTGGGTGATGGTGTCTAAGTCATCGACCTCTTGGTCATCCCAATCAATGGAGGGGATTTCCAGGTTGGTAACCGCAGGGTACCTTGGGTGCATGATGGTGGACTCGTCCTCCTTAACCTGATCCGGCACTGAAAATGGTTGCACCCTTCTCAAGAACTACACAGTCATGCGCATATAGTGCCTCATGCGTACCTCTTTGTCATCTTTACAATCTACCTAGAAATCCTCAATGTGGTATTGGTGGGTATATGCCGGCCCCAGCGCCTTCCTGACGTGGCCATGTGGGTCCATCTATGGGCGAGCAGTGTACCAGTCAAAATGATATTCCTTAAGCTCCTTCTCAGAATTACTAGCGCATTGAGAAGTCTGTAACCGATATAGGCCCTAGCCAAGGGTCATGGGATAGGAGATCCCTACTATGTGCTTATTGCTGAAGATGGCCTGGATGTGTTGGAGCTACCAGGAAAGCTCCAGGAAGATGATCCTGTCATTTGGGTACCGCAGTAATCTATTTGGCCATTCCATGATACCCTGTACCTAGATGTAGGTAAACTTGGGGAATTGGATGAACAAGAAGGCATATTCCTTTAAGGGCACCCTAGCACTGTGGGAGACTCTCCTCTCGAAGTCTCCAGTGATCAACCTGATGATGTGGCCAATGAAGGCATCATTGACCCAACAGTACTCCTTAAAGTTGCAGTATTGGAGTTGAGGGTATTTGTCGAATGGCTTGAGCCCTCATTTGTGTCCCTGATCTGGTGCCACAAATAACCCGTTGTATTGTTTTTGACCTGCCAGGGAGTAGACGAGGTAGGAGGTCATGTAAAACTTAGAACTCTTCTTGACATTGACAAACTGCTCATGGAAGCAGTCGCTGATGATGCCTCCCCAGTCAAATGAGACCTTGGTGTTAACGTCCTCATTCCCCTGCAGGATCTGCTTAATGTAGTAGGCCATCCACTCTTGGAAGTAGGCGGCTATTGAGAGACCCATGACCCTGCTCAACATAGTTACCAGGTCGTGGTAGTCCTTGTGGAAATCGCTACGAAAGAGTTCGCGGGGAACCTTTGCAGCGCTGCCCCTTTTCTCCTTAAGCCAAAGGAGGTTGATTGATTTCTTACAGCCTGATGGATTAGCATCCCATGCTGCCTGGCATTGTTCTAACGTGGGAACCTCCATATGCGGGAACGTGGGAATGTGGAATGTCTTCGTGATTCCCTCTAGCGACATGTCTGCGAGGATGTTTCCCTCCTTATCCACAATCGTTCTAGTGTCAGTTTGATAGGCTTCTCGGCAAGCCATCACTAGTTCAGGTGCTACGAGAGAGGGAGGGAAAGCGGTAGCATTGGCGATTCCACTCTGTCATATTACTCTGGCGTTCTTTGTTGTAGGGTTGACCTTGACCCTCTGAGTGAATTCATCTATGTCAACCTGACCAATGTTTGTATCTAAAATCTCCTTCGAATCTGTTGAAACTTTTGAGTGGAGCAGTTCACCCTGGAACTAGTACTTCATTTGATGCTTATCTTCCTTTCCCCAAGGGGTCCTTCTTGATTTCTTGCCCTTATCCTTTTCGATGGAGGCCCCTGAAGTTCCTGCAGCCGATTCAATATATTCTGTAAGGGAAAAGTCAGTGCAACAAAACATCAAAAGCATTCATGTTAGTCCATATTTTGAAAATAGCATCTAAATAATCAATTAAGTATATCATAAATATTATCTCTAGACGTTATCGATCTTCATTTCAGGCCGTTTGGATAATCCGGGCCTGGAGGGCCGGACTTCCCTGGCAGGAATGCTGTCTAGAAGGGAAAACACAGCCGAAAATCCCTGGAGACCCTTGTTGGCCAACATTTAATGCTTAGGAGGCCCATGATGGAGGAGAGAAAATTTTAGGACGTGGGTCGAAGTCAGATTCTAGATTGGAGCTTGTTTGGATCGACCTAAGGGGCACCGGAGATTTCAAGCCAGGAAACTATCAGGGGACGGCCGTTGGCAACGACGGATAGCAGGCGGAAATCTGGGGGCAGAAGTTCTAGGCTCGAGACCTGGAAGACAAAAGGCGGCCGCTGTGAAGTTCGTTCAGGCTTGGTGGCTTTTGGCATGGTGGGGCCCAGAGGCCAGGAAGATGCGACGCGCCGGCCGCCGTGAGATTTTCGTTGATTTAAATGGTGGCGGTGAGGAGTGGCTTGGGGCCTAGAGGGCGGGAGGCTGGTAGGGGTCCACCGTGGAGGACGGCGGAACCGTCACAGAGTTCCAGGAACGGAACTCCCGAAGGCCAGGCCCGGAAGGTCCCATGGCAGCAAGGAGATTTGGCAGGAGAGAGCCGGACTTCTGAAGACGGAAGTCCGGGAGCCGGGACCCGGGAAGCAGATGGCCAAGGCTTAAGTTCCGACGATAGGCGGGTGATAGACTTTCGAAGACGGAAGTCCGGGAGACGGAGCCCAAGGACGCGGGAGCCATGGCACGAAAAAATAATGCTAACTGCAGAGCGGAAGGCGGGCTCTGGGGTTCGGAAAGCTCTGATATCGTCGCCTAAAGAGTGTGCAGCGACGTGCACAGAAAACCTAGCAGGGAAGCCCGCCGACCGGGGCCCGAAGGTAACAAGGACATATTAAATCTGCCAAGGGTTTCAAAAGGCTGAAGCATCGGCGGAGCCTGGAGTGTGGTACGTCGGGCGACACACGCCATCTGGAGAAGGCGAGCCTCCAATGGAACTCTGGGGGTTCGGGCCCGGGATGGTCAAAGGGCGCAGGTGTCGCTTCAGATTCTCACAGCGGAGCCAGAATCAGGACCTGGCAGCCGAGGAGGCGGGGTGGATTGGCAGTTCAAGCTCGGCAAAAGGCACACGGAAACCTGAGGGAGGAAATCTAACGGACCGTGCCCATGGAGGAGGATTACCGTCGAAGAGAGTTTGGAGTTTGAGTTTGACGGCGAAAATGGGTTTTGGGCTCGAGGAAGATATTTTCCCTGCACAAAGAATAGCCGCGGTAGCAGGGCGTCCCGATTCTGCAAGGAGGGTATTCTAAGTGTTTACTTGGTTTTCTGCCATATGGGTTTGGCACGCAATCTAACTTTCTACCTGTTTATGCCTCCCTAAGAATTTGTTCATTTATTTAAATCCTTCAAAATTATGAAAAAGATGTACGAGAGGGCAACCGATTGCCTACCTCAAATACGCTAAGTGGTGAGGCATGAAATCCACCGGGGATCGATGGAGTGAAGTTGATGTCGAGGATCGTGACGCTGCTGATCGCGGTGGGCTGCCAGTGATCACTTCTCAATTGGCTCTGATTCCTATTTATGAAAATGATTTTGGTGGGTTGGGCATTTTATACCCCAACCGCCATTAATACCCATATTTAATGATCGTACGGCCGCGGGAAAGTTTGTGGAATTTGAATTTAGGTCGGCGGCAGCGGCAGCGATGCCGGAGCTTGGCGGCCGAGAAGGCGTGAGGTGATGACCACCGTAAGGTTTTCACATTGATCGGGTGATGGCGGTGGTGAGAGGTTCAGGGCCCGAAGGGCGGGGAGCCATCAGACATCCACCATCAGCAATAGCGGAATCCCAGAGGACGAAGACCAGGGGCAAAACTCTTGACGGCCAGGGACGAAAGGTCCCACGGTAGGCGGGCAGGGACAAACCAAATACCAGCGGAAAAAACATGAGCGGGGCCCGAGGGGCAGGAGGCCGCTGGGGCTCGTCGTCGGGGATGGCGAGACCAGGACGAAAGTCCAGAAACAGATTTTCGGGGCCTGGGGCCCGAAGGGGCAGTCGCCGCCCCAAAAAACTTACGACAAGATTTAAGCGGAGGGTGGCAGGGAAGGCCCGGAGGGGCAGAAAGATGCCCGCAGAATGCCGCAGAGGACGGCCTACGCAAAGGGGAAGCCCAAAAAGGGAACCCTAGAGGCCCGGGCCCGGAGGGGCCCAAGGCCGCTCTAGAGCCAAAATGCCAGAGGGACTCCCTGAGGCCCCGAAAGGCAGCAAAGACCAAAAGCAGAGGCATGGCCGATTTATGATAGAACTTTGGAGCAACATCGACTATGTGGGACATTAAAAAAAGAGGGGCACATAAAACGAGGTGGCCTATAAAGACCCAGCGGGGCAAAAGAAAACAGGGTCCCCGTTCCGAACGGGGCATGTGTGCTAAGGGCACAACAAATGGTGACTCCGCTGGAGAACGCTCTGGAGCGTTCTAGGGATAAATATTCATTCAGGACCTAGAATTTCTAGTTTCGCAGACTAGGAGCGGCTTCCACAAATGAATCCGGGAGGACGAGATCCTTAATTGGGTCAGCTTACATGACATCTCGAAAGCGTGTGTGAAGTGAGTTCATTCATTTCCTAGGGATAGTGACCAGGGTTACCAATTCAACCGAGTGAGCTACATAGACTGTCTAACACCAAATGTAACCTGGACATTGCCCCGCTGCCAGTCAGGCGTCCATAGCCCCGACGAAGTTGTCGCTACAATCTCATGGATATTGCTCTACTACAGGCTAGGCATCCATAGCCCCGGTAGAGTTATCCGAACACCCATACGGTCATTTATTCCCTCTTTTCAAAATTCCTTTTTCTCCTTTTTGCTTTGATATTTCATTTCTCTTTTACCATTTAGTTCAACCGGGTAAGCATTGAAGCCTATAATGGGTTTGAGACTGCAGTGGTCACTAGAGTAGACTTAAGATTTTTCACTCACTAGGGTGTCATAACAACCATAGTACGGTCCTTCAGAAATTATTATTATGTAATTTGTGCAAGAAACGAGATGTGGATAAGAAGATCCAGCTAAGGGTCAAGTTCTGAGCAGAGTTCAAACAAGGAAATCATTCGCGGACAGCTTTGCAAAGATCGATAATCTAGAGTGAATGCTTAGCCAGAGAACACAAAGAACGAAAAGCAAAGTGAACCACTCGTCAAGCAAGCACGACCACCGCAAAGGAGCAGGAAACATCTTTTGAAACAAAACTGCCGAGAGGGAGAAAACAAAAGTGACCCCAACAAAATACAAACAAGCAAGAAAGCAACTACTCTAACCTATGTACAGGTATCTACAACGAAGAGCTCGACGGAGCTCAAGCCTGGAAGTAATGCTTCAGGTGCTGCCCGTTGATTGGCAATGGGACATTCTCACCGGTTAAGGTCTTTAGGCGAAAGGCATTATCTCCCAAAATCTCAGCAATCTGAAAGGGGCCAAGCCAAAGCTTGTCAAATTTGTTGTGTCCCCCTTTCTTCTCATGGGCCTTGTCCTAATATAGGACCAAATCTGCAATTCTAAAGGCCTTGATTTTGGCTCGTTGGTCAAACCATCTCTTAACTACGCCCTGATGTTTGGTGAAATTTTCTATTGCACGATTTTGGACTTCTTCTAAGTGTAAGAGCTCAGCTAATCGAGCTTCCCTACGATCTCCTCCCTCGTAAAAATCGTTGATGAACTGGAGAGTAGGGATCTTCAAGTGGATGGAGAATATAGGCTTAAGGCCATAAACAAGGTGGAACGGGGAATCGCCAAGGGCAGCCTTGTGGTGAGTTTGATAAGCCCAAAGGGCGAAATGGAGCTGAGTATGCCAATCCTTGGGATTCCTATTTAACAATTTCTTTATTACAGTAATCAGATTTTTGTTCGTGGACTTGGCAAGGCCATTGCCTTGAGGGTAGTAATTGGACGAGAATTTAAGAGCTATTCCATAGTCAAACGCCCAACTAGAAAATTTTAACGAAGCAAATGTGGGTCCATTATCACATACCAAAGCATACGGACAACCAAAGTGATTTAAAATGGAACTTTCTAGGAAATTAGTAACTACTTTAGTTGTACATTACTTACATACTATTGCCTCCGTCCATCTAGTACAATAATTAGTAGCGATAAGAATGTACCTGTGTCCCGCAAATGATGGAGGGCTTACCAGACTGATGAAGTCGAGACCCCATTGCACAAAAGGCCTTACCTCCAGCACAGGTTGTAGTGGGACAACAGCGTTCCTCTCCTTAGTAGCAGCGGTCTAGCATGTGTGGCAGGAGCGAACATGGCAATGGGCATCCTTGAAGACGGTTGGCCAATAATACTCTGCCCTCACTATTTGATGTGTCGTGGAGGAACCAGAACCATGGCCTGTGCCAAATTTATTGTGAAATTCTTTCAAGACGCGTTCTGCTGCTTCCTTGCTAAGGCATCTCAGATAAATGCCTTCATGGTTCTTCTTGTAGAGAATGGAACCCTACAACATGTAACCATTACTTTTCAATCTCAGGGCCCGCTTTTGGACTCCTTGCAGGTGTGGCGAACACTTGTGATTCAACAAATAGTAAATGACATCTTGGTACCATTCTCCTGGGGAGACATCTTCAAGCTGGTACTGCTGCACCATGAGTTCAGGTCCAGCCTCTACTGCTGTTTTGAAAATTATATGGGTGAGTGTCTGCCCTCTTACCAGTTTCATTGGTTGAATCTCTATATCATACTCTTGGAGCAGGGTGACCCACTTAGCCCTTCGTTCGCCCAATTCATTTTGCATGAGCAACGTTTTAACTATTGGGTCAGGGACAATGGCAAACACCTTGTTGCATAGAATGTAGTGTCTAAATTTCTTTGCTCCCCTAACGAGAGCGTACGCCTACTTTTCAATGTTGTGGTAACACAATTCAGCATCCTTGAGGGGAGCACTCATAAAGGTGATTGGATGCTCATTTCCTTCATCGTCCTTCTGGGTCAACATGCTAGCACAAGAGTGCTCTTAAGCAAATGAGTAGATGTAGAATGGCTTCAGATAATTTGGACTAACCAACACGGGGGCCTCAGCAATGGCCCATTTGATTTTTTCAAAGGATTGTTTAGCATCAAGTGTCTATTCAACCTTGGCATCTTGTTTGAGCATGGCATTGAGAGGTTTGACAATTTCTGCGAAATCTGTAATGAATTTCTAGACAAAATTGATCTTCCCGAAGAAAGATTTTAACACCTTCTTGCTACCCGGGGGCTAAATTTTGAGTAAGGACTCGATCCGCTTAGAATCAATGGAAATTCCCTGTTCTGAAATGATGTGCCTGAGCAGCCTGCCTTTAGTCACTTCGAAAATGCACTTCTTGGGGTTTAGGGAAACCCCGAACTCTCTGCATCTCTAAAATACCTTGCATAAGTCAGAGACATGATCGTCCCACCTTTTAGAAAATACGGTCAAATCATCCATGTAGATGATTATGCATTTTCCAATTAGGTCTTTGAAGGCGATATCCATGGTGCATTGGAAAGTGGCACCGACATTGATGAGCCTGAAAGGCATTCTTCTGTATGCGAATGTCCCCCATTTAGTGGTAAACGCCGTCTTGTGACAATCCTCACATTGTACCATTACCTGGTTATACCCGGAGTATCTGTCTAGGAAAGACATCATCTGGGAGCCGTTGACGATCTGCAGCACCTCGTCCAATGAAGGCACATGATAGTTGTCTTTCTTCGAGGCGCGGTTTAGATTGCGAAAATCCACACACAACCTAATCTCTCCATTCTTTTTTCTGACCGAGACCAAATTAGCCACCCACGTGGAGTGCTTGATGGGAAAAATGATTCTTGCTGAAAGCAGCTTTTGCACTTCCCTATAAACAACAGGTTCCAGCAAGGCGTTGATAGGGCGCTGCTGCTGGCGGAATGCCCTCACTTTCGTCTTAAGAGGGATAGTGTGAGTAATGACAGAAGTGTCATAAGTTTTTAAATCTTCGTAACTCCATGCCACCATGTCATGATATCTTTGCAATGCAACCGTAATTCCTCTTTTTTTCTCAAGCGTGCACACTTTGCCAATAAAAACATTCTTGGTCTCCTCAGCTGTTCTGAGGTTGTGTGCATCACACTGGTTGCTTATGGCTTCCTTCTTCGTTTGCTGATCCTGATCTCTGATTTGATCTAAGTCAAATATGTGTTCGAGCTGAACCATGCCTCTGGGGATAGTGTTGGTTTTGAGGTTGATGACCCCCTCTATATCTAGTTCAGCTTCATGTGGATCTGCTTCATCAATTATTTGGGCTGCGAATACGTCGAAATTTGTGATGAACTGAAGGATATGCTTGTCGTCATTGAAGACTTGCATGTGAGTGACATTATCTGGGACCAATGGCATGGATGTAAGCTCAACAGTGAACCTTTTGAGCCCAGATAAAGAGAGGGGTTGTAGAGTGCTGGCTGCTTGAGCCAAGGCGTCAGCCGTACAATTCTAGGTACGGAGAATCAATTATATGTTGAATGTATTTAAGCCCTCTAAGAGATCCCAGACTCTATGCCTATAATTCGTGAGCCTTCGATCATGACAGGAGTACAACTTCCTGACCTGCTTAACTACGAGTGTGGAATCCCCGAAGACTTCCAACGCTTTTACATTTTTTTTCAAGGCCATAAGAAGACCAAGGACTAAGGCATGATATTCCGCTACATTATTCGTGCAATAAAACTGTAATCTGTGGGCAGCGAGGAATGTTTTACCTGTTGGGTTGATGAGTTTGAATCTAGCTCCAACTCCTTGCCTAGACTTCGATCCATCAAATCAGAGCATCCAACACATAGATGATTCTTTATCTCCATATCTGATCAAGCTTTGGTTCTCTTTCGGCTAGATGGTGGGTCCGTTGATCATAGGGGAGTTTTCTGACTCAATATGGAGATCAATAGGAGGCCCTGCTGGTGTTTCTTTTGGCGTTTCTGTCTGGGGGGCGGCTTATTTTCTAACATGCGCAACTACTGCTTGGCACAAGCAACAATCGAACTCAGAGTGTGCCGCATTGTGAACCCTGCACCAGTTTGGCAATAAGAGATCCTGGAAATTCATTCGGGCCCCTAGGCTGAGTTGATCCCTCACACACTTTTCCATGAATTCCTAGAAGCCATTGAGTAATCCCCAGTTTTCATCCTTGTCTGATTCATCATCGGCTTCTGCCAATGTTTCTGTGTCTGGGGGTATTAGTGTAGAACCGATCGAAGGACTACACAACACCAGCAATACCTTATCTGCACATTCTTCCAGAAGCCTGAGCTCATTCTTGTAAGCGAAAGGGTGGTAATTCCATAAATTAGTCTCGGCAAACAACACCTCACTGAGGTTGTTGTATTCCGTGATCATATACTTGATATGGGGTTCACGGTCGATACGGATCTGATTTGGCAGCCCCTTCCATGGCAGCCACATGTGAGAAAGGTCTGTGGTGGCATATCCATTTAGTGCCTTAGTGAACTCCCTTCCCAAAATGATTCTATATGCATCAGAAATATCGGCCACTTGAATATCAATGACCTATTGTATCCGTGGGTCTATGGCAATCTACATGGCGATGCAGTTTATTTCACCCACGCTGTTAATCTCTGTTTTGTCCAGCTGGGTCACCTTTCTCTTTGAAGGCATGGGAGTGATGCCAAGAACCTTGCATACGGCTAAGGGCATGATGTTGGCAGACACGCCTGAATCGAGCAAGTAGTTATGTAGATTCTTCCCAAAGATCCTAATGGTGGTCAGGAAAGGGGGAGTTTCTGGTCTCCCTTGGAGGATGCCCACAGGTGTGTCCATTTGAGCTATTTGACCCTTGTTCCTATCACTACCAGTATCCTTGGCTTGCTTAAACTGCTGGTCCTTAAAAAACTGCCTGGTAGCCCTTTCTGGCTCCTTTTTAATTTGTTTACCTGCTGACTGATTCATGGGGACATCCTTCCTTCTTCCTGTATTATCATGTATCTCAGGTTCTTTCCTAAGTTCTTCAAAGGTTACCCTTTTAGCAGGGGTTTCTTGTGTTGTACTAGAAGATGGAGTCCCATTCAGAACCCTAAAGAAAGCATGTCTCATGGTAGGAACCTTAAGTAATTTGAAGGCTGACATACTAATTTTTACCATCTTGAACTCTTCTGCCACATATTCACCCATCTACTCGATTTCGGAGCTAAAAGTTTGGCCTATGGCAGAACTAGGGGTTTGTACCTTCGTTTGTCCAGACAGATTTAGAGGTTGGCTTTGGGGCTAATTTTGCGACTGATTTGGATACCCATTCTTGTTGAGGTATTGGGTGGGTATATGAGGAAGCCCGAGGTTATTACTGGCATTTGGATCAAGCGGGGTGGCAAAATTATTTGGTGGGGTAGAAGTCGTAAAGGGTCCACCTGGTTGTCTATTCCTAAGGAAGTAGGGACTCGACCATTGATGGAAAATGTGGACCTCATCTACAAATGATTCCTCTTCATCTACTAGACCATTATCTACTGAATCAAAGAGCTGAGCCAAGGTTTGTTCATTACTTACCTCTTGCGCTTCTTCACCTTCAACAGGAGTAGGCTTGACTTCGGGCTCATTGAGGTCACCTTGCGAAAATGACACCTGATTGACTACTAGGCACAAGGAATCGTAAGGCTCAGATGGGACGATGTCCCTGCAGTTGGAATTATCGACTGCATTTTATACCTCCACCTAGAAGATTTCAGCAGCTGTTTGGAACTTGGGATAATCCAGCTCAGAATGCCTGCTAGTTTTGTGAAGTCGACACCACCTGGACAAGGCTGCTTCGGCCATATACACGCCACTGGATATTTTTTCATTGCTTGTCAGTTGATCGAAGGGCGTAGAGACTCCTCCATTATTGGGCCTAGTGTTCCATGTGTAGTTTTGCCTCTGAGAAGGTCTCCTTTCTACATTCTGATTGGCATTTTGCCCCCTCTCATAATTCTACTCGAAGGAAGTGCCTACCTCCCGATTATCTCTGTTGTCTCTATTGTCTCAGTTGAGATTGGCCTGAAAATTATGCTGGGAGGCCTGCAACTAGTTATTCTAGTTCTTTAGATGCGTCATCTCCGTGGACATTTTTTTGATCATTTATGTTAGTTCCTCTAGCTTGTCCTTCTTAGTCGTGCCTCCAGGCGACGGGGCCAAATTTTGGAGAAAAGCAGGCGGGGCCGCCGGCTGATTTTGGTAGGCTGGAGGAAAGTCTGGTCCCAACAGGTACAATGGTGCCTGGGGCTGTTGGGAATACGCTTGCTGTTGCGGAGCAACCTAGGAATAGTTGTACTACTACTGGGGCTGCAAATAGGAAGACACAGGAGGTGCATAATTCAACGGCTACCCCGAATGTGGCACCATAGGCAATTGGGGTACCTGGTTCATAAGAGGGGTTTGATGAGCAAACGCCTGATTAAGCCCCTAAATTTGCATTAGGTGGGCTACCAGCCCCAAAGAGGGCAGCGGACCAGAGATATTTTGCCCCAAGTCCGCACTAGCGACAACAGCTTCTGCATAAGTGGCCAATAGGGTAGCGGGCGTTGGGCGCATCCTTTTCACCAAGGCTGACGTGAGGTTGTCCAGTGCCGTGTAGTAGACCGGGAGAGCTGCCGCATCATCGTGGAAGTACGGATCCTGAAGCCTAGTGTGAGCCCGATGGAAGTGATCATTGAAGGAGCCAATAGGTTCGTTGACCTCCCTTCTGACAGACATGAACTGTTGGTAAAGGTCTACAAGGTTAATGGGGAACTTGTATTTCTGTAGGAAGACATTCTTCATCAGGTTCCATCAGGTGATGGATCCCCTCGGCAGATTGATGTACCAATAGAAGGCCTCTTCCCCCAAGGAGTGCGTAAAAAGATGACATGCGACGTCTTCATGGTTGACCTGCATTTCGGTGATCACTGTTTCAAATATTTTGATATGCTCTTCAGCTGTTCTCTGCATGTCGCGTGGGTGGAACTTCAAACAAAAGCCCTCCGAATTCTTGGGCATATCATTGTAGACAGCAAAATGTATTGGTGAGGGGTTATGTGCTAACCAAGCCATGGAGAGTGGCAGAGGTGGTACCTGCTGTTGGAAAATAGGAATTTGAGGCTGTATTGGCAATACGACAATAATTTGGGGCTGCACTTGAGCTATGGCTGCCTGGACGGTGCCTTGGGTCGGAAGGGCCAGGAGAGGAGCAAACCCCTGGCTGCCGGAGGTAAGAGGTGCAAAGGGAGTTTTGGATGGTTGGGTGGAAGATGAAGGCCAGCCAAATGGAGGTGAGGGTAGAATGGAGGCAAATGGAATGGAGGAAGAGGAAGAGGCAACATTACTCCCTTGAGTTCGCTTGGCCCTCATGGGGGCTGTAATTCTTCAAATTCTCCCTTGTTTGGTGTTGATCGCAAAAATCTCTAAAACCTTTCTAGGGAGAATGATCTGATTCAATCTAGCTTTACTTTATCTCTTGACTTAGTATTTTCGCCAAGGCCCTCCTTCTAGCACCAGTTCTTGTTGATGGTGTTTTTATGTACTTCTCAACAGAGGCAGTGCGTAGGTGCACTACCTCTCTTGAAAGACAATCTCCCACAATCGAATTGTAGAACACTATCCCAAGGTATCTCGGATATCAAGTCATGACAGTGCTTGGATACCTTAGTAGTTTGATGTGATTTGCTGGAATCACAAGGCGGTCTTACAGAAAATACAAAATGTGGACACAAAGCACGAAGTTGGATTTTGAAATGGAGTTCTTAGGATGGGAAGTTGATATGCACTGGTTGTAGGTTCAAACAACAATCTTGAACTCTATTTAGCTTTTGGATTTGGCTTTACAATGTGCAATGAACCTCAGCATAGGTCAGTTACTAAAAAAAAGGAAAAGGGCGAAGGAGGAGAAAAGTTCCTAAGTCTGAAGCTTGCTATGAATAGTGACAATGGAGTTCCTGCAATAGACAATTCCTCAAAACAATGTCCCACTTAACCAAGGATTTCAAAGTATCATGGAAATTGTGCTATCTTTTAAGGGCTGCAGATATTTTATCCTTTATCCACCACATACATGCATGAATCGAGAATGAATGTTTGGAACAGCTTCAAATTAAGTCCAGGCTAACTTTGCACAGCTATCTACCTTCAGCAAACAGTAAAAAGTATGGACTAAGGGATCATCAACAAGACAGTAATTTTCACAATCACCCAACAACATTCCTAAGATTTATCCAAATAAAGTAAACAGCTAACTAAACAGCCATAAGATCTAAGCTAAACATGTGAAATTAGAGAATGAATCAAGTTGCATGAGAGAAATCAAGAAAATACACCAAGTCAATGATATTTCTTATAAATTTCTGTAGCATGCCTTTACAACAACTCAACTCTCACTTTTGTAAATGAGGGGAGTGCTCTATTTATAGTTTTCAAAAAGTTAAATGAATGGCCAAGATTCATTCTCATTATGTGGCCAAGATTCATTACAGAATAGGGTTTCACCTACCCCCAAATAGATTCACAATTTAAAATACATTCTTGTCCTTTCCCTATTTCGTCATCTATTGGATGGCACTATAACCTTTTTGTCCTGTAGCTAATTGCTGTTTCCTTGGCTATAGCTATTCTTCAGGAAGGCCTTCTTCTTTGGCTAGGCTGTCCTCTTGCTCCTCGGAAGCTGCATGTTCTATGTACTTGAGGATGACGGCCTGGAGCTTGTCTATCTCAAGGATCTCGCATCTTAGCACCTGGTAACTCCATTCCTTAGCGTTCTCTTCCAGCCGCTTCCAATCCTCGTCATACTTTGAGCCTTGGTCTCTGAATAGCTCTGATCGGTCGAAGGCGCGGGCAGCAAAACTCAGGAACTCCATTGTGATTTCTCCAGCTGTCCCATCCTTCATCTTTTCCACAAAGTATGGCTTAACCTTCTTGGCATCCATTTGCACAGTGGGCATATCATAGCCCGTCATCAGCCTGAGATATTCGGCACATTCTGCCTAGATTTCTTTGATCCACTCAATATCTGGATCCACTCTGCTTAGGATTTTCTCTAACCTCTCCTTCCGGTTGACGAGGTCTTTGTGCCACACATCCACCAGCCAATGATCCTCCATCTTCAGCTCTAGCCTCTCCTCCCACATTATCTTAGGCATCTGAAGGATGGCCTCAATTCTCGGGAGGGTGGAGTCATATGTTGCAGGGAAATTGGTGCAGAACCTCCTCGTGCTCTCCAGGGATTACATAAGGTCCAAGAACTTGTTGGCTATCCGTAGAGCCCTACTGATTCCCATGTTTCTGACGTATGCAACTTGTCGGAACCAATCCTCAATGGTTTTCTCCAAGTTCTTCCTTCTCTCCATCTTTTCTATCTGTTCTTTAGAGAGCAACTACGGTGTGGCTGCGGAGGTGGTGGGCAGGTCGTCCACTGAAGACCATTGCTATATGTAGTCGGTTAGAGTAGCAACCTGCGCTTTGAGCTCATCCTTGGAGACCTTGTCCTGCTTTATCAGGTGCACCACTGTGGCCACTGAATCCTCAAGGTGCTCAACCTTTTATTCCCTAGTTGTTGTCCCCAAATCAATAGTGGAGATTTTATATCTTACCCCTGCCTGGCCAACTATAGGAATTGCAATTTGTGCCGCTTGGGAACTGGAAGCATCCATGGTTACCTTGGATTGGACCTTGGGTTTCCTCTCTTTCTTTGTCGTGCTCATGGATCGAGCCAAGATGGCCTCCAATCTCACCCTTGGGTCCTTCAGAATAGGAGTTGTCTTCTCAAGTTGTTTCTCCAACCAATCGGGCATAGTAGATTTATCCCTGGGTGCCTCATGGCTACTCTCACCTTTCTCAGTTAGAGGTAAGACTTCTGCCTCCTTTTCCTTTTGGGGCTCCTCTTTCTCTTTAGTAGTGTCCTCCTCCTCTTTGTCAGAGTTAGAAATGAATACGAGGCGCTTGACGGGCATCTTGGTGGACAATTGCCAAGTGGGACTTTCTTCTTTCGTGGCCTCTTCTTCCTTCTTCTCTTCAGCAGCCTTGGCCTCAAGGCTCTTTACAGCATGGGTCTTGGCCTCAGATAAATCCTTTCGTGGCTGCTCCTCTAGTGGATGTTCCTCTTCACCATGTGGTGTCCTTTCTGCCTCTTCCCCAACGTCCTTTGGCTACTGCGCCAACTCCTCCTCAAGGTCATCATCAAATGTTTGGATGATTTCCTTGCCACCTGAGCCATCCTCTTCATCTTCGCTCTCAAAAGAGCCTGTCTCCTCCTCATAAACCACCATGTCGATGGTTCGATGGTCGTACTCAAGGTGCTCATAATATTCATCGACCTCCTCCTCAATAGGCTTTGAGGCTTCCTGCTCTCGCTCCTCCAACTCTTTTGAAATCTGTATTGTGGCTTCCATAGCTAGTGACCCTGTTGGCGGTTGTGAAGGTTGAGCTGTTGCGAGGGCTTGGGCTAAGGCTACTTGGAGTGCGGGGTCCATTAGGATCTTTGAGAGCTCAGGGGGAAGACTCTGCATGTGCCTCGTAAGGGCCTCAGGTATAGTGGAAAGGGGAAAAGGCACTGCTATTTTTGCAAGAGGGAGGGATGTAATCAGTGACATGGCAGCCGAAGAAGAAGGGGGAGTGGTCATGCCGGAAGAGGAATCAACGTTAATTATTGACTCGGCTAGGGGTGAAGGGGCAAGATGAACAGAAATTTCCACCGCTGGTGGAGAAGCGGCAACCATAGCTTGGGAGGTGGGTGGCACAACAGGAGGGGCAGGGAGAGCAGAGGGATGTTGCGATTCTATCATAGCGACTGTCTGCTTGAGCCTTTTGGGAGATGAGACTCTCGTTCCTTTCTTTGCTTGCTCCTTGGGATCTGCACGCAATTTCTGTTCCCTTTCTCTTCTGGGACCTGGTGACTGGAGGAGACTTGGAGGTCTCACTAGTCGATGTGGTGGCGGTGACATCCTCTGTGGCACTTGGCTCGCTTTTGAGCCCCTCATATGTCAGGACTACTCCTTGTCACTTTAGGTGTGCCACCTGCCCATCAACCCACTCCTTAGTACAAGTTATGATTGACTGGGTGATGGTGTCTAGGTCATTGACCTCTTGCTCATCCTAATCAATGGAGGGGATTGCTAGGTTGGCAACCGCAGGGTACCTCAGGTGCATAATGGTGGACTCGTCCTCCTCGACCTGATCCGGCACGAGGAATGGTTGCACCCTTCTCAAGAACTGCATAGTCATGTGCATGTAGTGCCTCATGCATACCTCTTTGTCATCTTTGCAATCTGCCTAGAAATCCTCAATGTGGTATTGGTGGGCATATGCCAGCCCCAGCGCCTTCCTGATGTGGCCATGTGGGTCGATCTTCGGGCGAGCAGTGTACCAGTCAAAATGATATTCCTTAAGCTCCTTCTCAGAATTACTAGGGCATTGAGAAGTCTATAACAGATACAGGCCCTAGCCAAGGGTCATGGGATAGGAGATCCCTGCTATGTGCTTATTATTGAAGATGGCCTGGATGTGTTGGAGCTGCCAGGAAAGCTCCAGGAGGATGATCCTGTCATTTGGGTACTGCGGCAATCTATTTGGCCGTTCCATGAAACCTTGTGCCCAGATGTAGGTAAACATGGGGAATTGGATGAACAGGAAGGCATATTCCTTTAAGAGCACCCTGGCACAGTGGGAAACTCTCCTCTCGAAGTCTCCGACAATCAACCTGATAATGTGGCCAATGAAGGCATCATTGACCCGGCAATACTCCTTAAAGTTGTGGTATTGGAGTTGAGGGTATTTGTTGAACAGCTGGAGCCCTCACTTGTGTCCCTGATCTAGTGCCACAAATAACCCATTGTATTTTCTTTGACCTGCCAGGGAGTAGACGAAGTAGGAGGTCATGTAAAACTTATAACTCTTTTTGATGTTGACAAACTGCTCATGGAAGCAGTCGCTGATGATGCCTCCCCAATCGAATGAGACCTTGGTGTTAACGTCCTCAATCCACCGCAGGACCTGCTCAATGTAGTAGGCCATCCACTCTTGGAAGTAGGCAGCTGCTGGGAGATCCATGACCCTGCTCAGCATAGTTACCAGGTCGTGGTAGTCCTCGTGGAAATTGCTACAGAAGAGTTCGTGGGGAACCTTCATAGCAATGCCCCATTTATCCTTAAGCCAAAGGAGGTTGATTGATTTCTTACAGCTTGACGGATTAGCATCCCACACTGTCTGGCATTGTTCTAATGTGGGAACCTCCATATGCGGGAATGTGGGAATGTGGAATGTCTTCATGATTCCCTCCGGTGACATGTCTGTGAGGATGTTTCCCTCCTTATCCACAATTGTTTTGTTGTTAGTTTGATAGGCTTCTCGGCAAGCCATCACTAGTTTGGGTGCTACGAGAGAGGGAGGGAAACCGACAGCCTTGGCGATTCCACTCTGTCGTATTAGTCTGGCGTTCTTTGTTGTAGGGTTGACGTTGACCCTCTGAGTGAATTCATCTATGTCAACCTAACCAATGTTTGTATCTGAAATCTCCTTCTAGTCCATTGAAACTTTTGAGTGGAGCAGTTCACCCTAGAACTAGTACTTCATTTGATCCTTATCTTCCTTTCCCCGAGGGGTCCTTCCTAATTTCTTGCCCTTATCCTTTTCAGCGGAGGTCCTGATGTTCCTGCAGCTGATTCCATATATTCTGCAAGCAAGGGAAAAGTCAGTGCAACAAAACATCCAAAGCATTGATGTTAGTCCATATTTTGAAAATAGCATCTAAATAATCAATTAAGTATATCATAAATCTTATCTCTAGATGTTATCGATCTTCGTTTCAAGCCGTTTGGACAATCTGGGACTAGAGGGCCGGACTTCCCTAGTAGGAATGCTGTCTAGAAGGGAAAACGCAGCCGAAAACCCCCAGAGACCCTTGTTGGCCAAATTTTAATGCTTAGGAGGCCCATGATGGAGGCGAGCAAATTTTAGGATGTGGGTCGAAGTCAGATTTTGGATTGGAGCTTGTTTGGATCGACCTAGGGGGCATCGGAGATTTCAAGCCAGAAAGCTATCAGGAGATGGCCGTTGGCTACGACGGACAGTAGGCAAAAATCCGAGGGCGGAAGTCCGAGGCCCGAGACCTAGAAGACAAAAGGTGGCCGCCGTGAGGTTCATTCAGGATTGGCGACTTTTGGCGTGGCGGGGCCCGGAGGCCGGGAAGATGGGATGAGCAAACTGCCGTGAGAGTTTCGTTGATTTAAACGGCGACGGCAAGGAATGGCCCAGGGCTTGGAGGGCGGGAGGTCGGCAGGGGTCCGCCGTGGAGGATGGCAGAACCGTCACGGAGTTCCTGGAACGGAACTCCAGAAGGCCGGGCCCGGAAGGTCCCATGGCAGCAAGGAGATTTGGCAGGAGAGAGCCGAACTTCCAAAGATGGAAGTCCGGGAGCCGGGACCCAGGAAGCGGATGGCCGAGGCTTAAGTTCCGACGGCAGGCGGGCGACGAACTTCCGAAGATGGAAGTTCGGGAGACGGAGCCTGGGGATGCTGTAGCTGTGGCACAAAAAATCAATGCTGACGGCGGAGCGGAAGGCGGGCTCTGGGGTCCGGAAAGCTCCGATATCGTCGCCTAAAGAGTGTGCAGTGGTGCTCACAGAAAACGTAGTAGGGAAGCCCACCGGCCAGGGCCCAAAGGTAACAAGGACGGATTTAATCTGCCAAGGGTTTCAAAAGGCCGAAGCATCGGTGGAGCCCAGAGGGTGGGACGCCAGGCGACGCACGCCATCTAGAGAAGGCGAGCCTCCAGCAAAACTTTAGAGGCGGAACTCCAGGGGTTCAGGCCCGAGACGGTTAAAGGGCGCAGGTGCAGCTTCAAATTCTCACGGCGGAGCCGGAATCGGGACCCGATAGCCGGGGAGGTAGGGTGGATTGGCAGTTCAAGCTCGCCGAAAGGCACACGGAAACCCGAGGGAGGAAATCTGACAGACCGGGCCTGCGGAGGAGGATTGCTGTCGGCAATAGTTTGGAGTTTGAGTTTGATGGCGAAAGTAGGTTTCGGGCCCAGGGAAGATGTTTTCCCTGCGCGAAGAACAGCCGTGGCAGTGGGGTGTCCCGATTCTGCAAGGAGGGTATTCTAAGTGTTTACTTGGTTTTCCGCTATATGGGTTTGGCGCGCAATCTAATTTTCTACCTATTTATGCCTCCCTAAGAATTTGTTCATTTATTTTAATCCTTCAAAATTATGAAAAAGATGTACGCGAGGGCAACCGATTACCTACCTCGAATACGCTAAGTGGTGAGGCATGAAATCCACCGAGGATCGATGGAGTGAAGTTGACGTCGAGGATCGTGACGCTGTTGAACGTAGTGGGCTCCCGGTGATCACTTCTCAATTGGCTCTGATTCTTGTTTATGAAAATGATTTTGACAAGTTGGGCATTTTATACCCCAACTGCCATTAATACCCGCATTTAATGATCATACGGCCACAGGAAAGTTGGTGGAATTTGAATTTAGGTCGGCGGTAATGGCGGTGATGCCGGGGCCCGACGGCTGGGAAGGCGTGAAGTGACGGTCACTGTAATGTTTTCACATTGATCGGGCGACTGCTACGGTGAGAGGTTCGGGGCCCGGAGAGCAGGGAGCCGTTAGACATCCACCGTTAGCGATGGCAGAATCCCGGAGGCGGAAGACCATGGGCAGAACTTCAGACGGCCAGGGATGGAAGGTCCCACGGCAGGCAGGCAGGGACAAACCAAATACCTGCGGAAAAAACATGGGCGGGGCCCAAGGGGCGGGAGGCCACCGGGGCTCGCCGTCACGGACGACGAGACTGGGACAGAAGTCCGGAAGACTTCCGGGGCCCGGGGCCCGAAGGGGCAGGCGCCGCCTCAAAACAGGACAAGATTTAAAGCGAGAGGGCTGCAAAGGCGGGCCGAGGGCGAAAAGCGCCCGCAGGCGTCATGAGAGGACTGACCCTGTAAAGGGAAGCTGAAGGAACCGGGCCGGGCGGAGGGGCGGCATCGGAGGCAAAATGCCAGAGGGACTCCCCGAGGCCCCGGAAGGTAGCAAAGACCAAAAGCAGAGGCATGGCCAATTTATGATAGAACTTTGGAGCAACATTGACCATGCAGGACATCAAAAAGGAGGGGCACACAAAACGAGGCAGCCCTGAAAGACCTGGCGGGGCGAAAGAAAAGAGGGTCCCCATTTCAAACGAGGCGTGTGTGCTAAGGGCACAACAATACTCACAAACTTTTGGTTTGTGGATATAGTAACATGTGCCACTCCTAACTTTTTTGATGATAAAATCATCTTGTTCATGCAACTAGACGTGAATTTCTCAAAAAAAATGACTATATGATTTTCAACAACCCTCTTCTCTGACATGGGCCATTTTAAATCTTTATGAGCTTCATTTCATACTTATCCTTTGGGAAAATTAGCCAACAAACAATTTCTAAGGGTAAAGTTTTTAAAGTTGGGTCCCTATTCATCCATTATTGGGGTGTTTTGTGAGACCACACAAGACTAAATAGGTCCTAATTCCATTTATTATGCATTCTAGGGTGTACTTTTATCATTTTCTGACAAATTACAAGCATTGAATAAATGAAAACAAATAATGTTGCCCCCAATACACTTTATCTTATAAATAGGGCTAGGACTGATTCTCCCATGGGTTCCCCTATCTTTTTGGGGACTAGTTTAAATTAATGTATTATTGTCAACATTTAAACATTCAAATTTTAAATCTCAAATATTGGCTTTTAGGATCTAATCTTTGGGAAATTAAAGAAATTCTTATAAGTACGTAGTCTTTTCACCATTTCAAAACTAGAACATAAGAGATAACTTTCAAGAAAGCATAATTTGAACTCTTTAAGAAACATTACTTGAAATTGTAGGTCTTCAAGACCATTTCTAGATTTGATTGAGCTTTATCACATGATTGAAGGTTGATATTTATGGAAGAGCATGATGGATTCTAGGTATGAGAGATCCATTTGGCCACTTCCTTCAACCTAATGACTTGTTTCCTAAGTGGTCTCATCTTCAAGCTTCCTTCCTCTTGTAGCCTAAAGAGAGGTATCATTATATTTCATATTTACTTAGGGTGTTTGACTTCTCCATAATTGGATCTTGTCATTTTCATATAGGAATCTCTCTAATACACTTGGGTTGGATTTCTTTGCATTTTCGCTCATAACAACATTAGAAATACATAAGATTAGGTCTAAAACACGTTTTTAGATTAGATATTTATATTTCTATTGAGGTTTAATCCCATATAGCCACCTAAAAAAATTATTTTGTAGATTTATTATATTTCTATATCTAAAGATGGATATTTGTAGGTATAGGAACAAAGAGTAGATGAATTACTACATGATCATATTTTTAAATTTTGACAAGGTTTAGAAAGATCCATTCATCCAGGGATGAAAAAGTCCCTCTATACATGCTAGATCCAACATTTTATGATAGGTGCACATTACTTTGCCACTCCCAAATCCAACTGTAAATTAATGTTTCAATCTGTATAGCCTCGGGATATTTCATTTATCATATTAGGTCATGTAGTCTTATTAGGTTAATTATTCCAAATAATTTCCAATTCATTTCCAAGGCTCAAAAGGATTAGATCTAGGTCTGAGTGACTCACCTTGGACATTGAGAGTCAATCTATGAGCCTTGTTTATTTTCATCCTCATAAAAACCTTAGAAAAGTTGAAATGATCTTAGGTTTAGATAATGAATTTATCATTCCCCCACCTTTCCCTATGTTTCAAAGGTACTATCTAATCAATCTCTAACCCTTAAAGTATAGTTATTTTTAAAAATATTAGATCTTATTTAGTTCTTCTAAAACTATCTACTAATTTTATCTGGGTAAAAGCAAAAAGATGTGTCACACTTTCATCCAGCACAACTGAATTTAAGTATTTCTAACTAAAAATCATTTTGGTCAAACATATGATATAGTAAGATTTATTCTAGCTAAGTTAGATACTTCCACAAATTTTTCAACTAAAATTATTGGCTAAAACTATATGGAGCACCACTTTGAGTCCAATTTACCAAAAAAATAAAATTATTTGAAAAACTTGAAGTTTCAATAACTCTTGATAATGTAAATAACATTTTTTAAAAATATATAAAAAATACCATATCGATAAGTGTAGTTCTCAAAAAAATATTTATTTTAATAGTTTAATTATTTTTTATAT
>VDFB02252723.1:0-40858 GCA_007258455.2 Sequoia sempervirens | reverse complement strand
AGAGAATAGAGTATCGCTGTAAGAACAAATCTGATCACGATCTTCTCAAACCCGCTCTGATTCCATGTTAAATTTATAATCAGATTTAGATGCACAAAAATTAATTCAAAAATTCAATACAAGACACAACAGATACCCTGGGAAAACCCTCTTCTTGAGGGAGAAAAAATCCAGCCAATAATATCTCTTATATTATAGAATCACAACAAGAATGACTTCTTTACAATAGGCCGAGAAGAAGGCCAACAATAAGCACCACAATCTGATGCAAATACAGAAACTGAGTAATGCAATCTGCTAACAATGATCTCAGCCTTCTACACAATTATCGATCTGTTCTTGAGACAAATTCATACTTGAAGAACTCGAACTTGATATGAATGGAATGAATATTAATGAATGGATGATTGAATGAGTTACAACCAAAGAGTATATATACCACATGAAGGGAGAGACGTGACTCTTCAAGAACAAAATGTCGGCCTCATTCAAGAGGCATGTCACTTACAAACAAGAAGTCGGCTACCTTGAATATCGCGCCTCCTCATTAATTCGTATCTCCTCAATAAATAAATATTAATCATTATTTATCAAATGAAGTGTCCCTTCATAAAATCACATTTATCAATTAAATAGCCAATAGGCTATTATTTAATTGTTTTCTCCATGTGATATGGGCTGGAAGAATTCACCCGAGGCTGCTATAAACATCAACAGGTGTATCTTTTCTTTATGTTTTGAATTGCACTCATCTCCTAGGAGGTGCGGGAATTGATCACAATTTTGTAATATGGGATCATTTTTGTAAAGGTTCACTCACCCTGTAAACATTGTAATAGAATAATAGTTGAATATGCAGCAGTTCAAATAAAGTATATGTAACCTATCTGGTAATGCCTCATTCAAACCAGGATTCCATCATTTCCTATTCCTTCTTGCACTTATACGGGTGAGTGCACTGTTGCTACCCTTGTTTTATCAATTTCTGTAACATGGTAACTAATGATCTCTATCACGATGACTCAACATCTCCCAGATGTATCTCCTAGATGTTAGTTTGGAAGTGAATATGAGCATATAGTCATATAGTTCAAAATATTCAATATCAATAAATTAATAAAATTTCATGAACAAATGGCAAAAGAAAAAATTAAAAAGTACATCTGAAAAGCATGTTGCAAAATTAAGTAGCCATATATACAAAATAACTGAACTTAATACGGTCAATATCTCTGAACCAAAGTTGCTCAATTGAACTTGTAAACAGCAAAGCTTCAATCGTAATTTTTATTATACCCAGTTACATAGTGGTCAAATTCAACTCATTCTAATCATAATGTACATATGGGATACCTTTGGGATGCAAAATTTTCTCGTTCAATTCTTGATTTTATTAAATATTGTCTCTGCATTAAGCTAGATTTTAATGTCATACTCTCATTTGCTTGGTAATGTGATATCAGATTCTGTTAGTAGACAATCGCTGGGATGAATTTTTACATTAAACCATAACAATCAGTTGCTGCAAACAGTATAATAAGCAAACTGTGTTAACCAGTACATATCACATTAGTTTGGCTGTAATCTTTTCACATTTCACTGAAAACAATTAACTGTCATGCTGTTTCCTTCCATGCATTTTAAACCAGGTTATGCTATCAACTAGATGATAATTTTAAAAGACAAAGAAATACAATCCCTTATACATATGATACAGAAAAATATAACTTATACCACATAAATGAAGAAATGTCAAGCATTTGGACAACTCTCCCATTTGCCAAAGCATGAGCTGAAACTCCCTCCTCCACTTTGATGAGCATATTCAATTAAGATGCTCCGAGCACTCACATCCCAGGTTCTTGCCAATGTCAAGATTGACATTGGTTGTGGGAGGGTCTGTACAGCTGCATGGAACTTTGCTCTTGCTTTAGATGAGAGGTCCACATATTCCTTACTGTCACAGTGCCAACGTGATTAGATAGAATTAGAGCATTGAGCAAAAAATAAGCAAGCACTAAGGAAATATGAATAGCTCGAAAAAAGTCATTTCAATCACAGTTTACTCACCATGATCCAGTGGGAGCTTTGTCCAGAAGTACAGGAGAGCTATTTGGATAATCTGCTGGAATAAGTAGACGAAGTGGCAAAATAGGTGTCTGCTAAGAATAAAAACACAAGTATAAAATGTAAAATAGCTAAAGTTGAAACCTATTTCTAATTGAATTGTGAGAACTAAAATAAGAATAACAACTAGAATGACAAAATAAAAACATATCACTATCACTTCTAAAAGAATTTTTTAAGTTCTTGAAGGACAGCCTGCACTTAAAAACAATTTGTAGGAGGTGGAAAGATTACAAAAAGGGTACTCTTATGCTTGAATAGAGTGACACAAGATACATTAAAAAATTCTCAATTGCAGGAAGCAGGGCTCACCATTTGAGATCTATAGCGCGATTTCATGTTTGGGCTCAATGCTATTGCTTTATAATAACATTTTAGCACAACCCCATCTCTCCCTTCAGCTGCAAGTGCAGCATCATCATCGTCTTCACTGATCTCAACTGCAGTATCTATCAATTGTTGATATATTTCTTGTAATTCATCTTGGAGAACATGGCTCATCTGCGGAAACAGAAACAGAGAGTACAGTGAAAACATGAGAACTTGAAATGGGTGATGAATAATTGATGGTTTCAATATTTGTGATATAATAATTCAACCAGGCATGAAAGTTTTCTCCAAGGTTGTGTACCTCCAGGTTGTATATGTTTCCAAATGTATTCAAGGAATACAGTGAAATATATTTCATTTGCATGCACGTTGGTATAATATATATAACTTGCCAAATTGTTTGGCCCTTAAAACCAACTTCTATAAACAGAAGATTCTTTAAATTAAGAATTATATTAGTATTTTCTATTAGCGAAAATAGAGTAAGGCCCTCCCATTAGAGCTAGAAAGAAATACATAACAAGAATAATGATAATATGTCCCCTTAAGAACAAATCCTGTAAAGAATTAGATTTCAGTTCTCATTGACGAAAAATTTACCAGGAATAATAAAGTAAGAGTTACCATGAATTTGAAAACCTTCTTATCCTCTCGTGTCACTCAATGTTGAAGATGATGTGGCTATTCTAAATAGAGTTTACAACTCAAAGTTAGCAAATTAGAACAAGAATAATGCCACAACTAAAGTCATACAAACAATTCTAGGAGAGCCTACTGCTGAAAGCCAAAAGGTGATTCAGGTAGGAGGAAATGCTTGTATTTACACCCAGCTATGAGGAAACTTGTTACGATGCCTGAAGAAAATCAACTCCCATTCTTGTTATTTGTACTCTTTGTCCCTACGAATTTTCTGGGTCCATTAGGAATATTTTTATTTGTGTTGATCCAGTGTACGTTTCAATTAAATATTCTTATCTATTACAAATGTAAGAGAAAATATAGCTAGAGTGGAAAATTACCTATAAATAGGCTATTAGATGTTGGAGTGGGGTGGCAGGTTGGAGATAGGGTTTGTGAAGTGTTTTTTAAAATTAACACCCAGGTTTATGAAGCCTATTCCTGGTTCTTGTCACATCCCTGTGAAACTTGAAAACTTGATAAATGTAATTTGGACTAGTATGAAAACTTGATAAATGTGTTGATCGCTTTGGATTGAATGTGCTTGTGTAGACAATTAAATGTTTTGATTAATAATGATTTTGACTTTAATATCGGTTTTGTGAATCATTTAGCATGAGCATAGTTTTAAAACTCACAAGCAAACCTCTAGGTGAGTAACTCGCAAGTAAACTCACCTATGAATTTTGTGTGATTTCTCAACAAGTCACTCCCAACTTGTCAAATCCAAAAACTCATCTGCCACTATATAATAACAGCCTGCCTCTCGAAAAGCATCAAAACACTTCAGTTTTCACTATTTCTTCTTCTATCTCCTAGTTCTTCGTCACGTTGACAACATTCAGTCCATTTGCAAGTGGTTTCAACAGCTATTGCAAGGTCTTGGACTGATTTGACATTTTTAGCGGCATTTCCAAGATCCTTGCTTGTGTTTTTTATTTTCAGACTTTTGTTTTGTTTTTCCCTCAGTTCTGGAATTTTATTATTCAGTTTTTTTTTACCAAAAGTGTTCAGTGTTGGAAGGTTTGAATCCCATAATGCATCACTTGATGAGAGAAGTCACTCTTGGTCTTGCAAGGCCATAAGCAACAAAGAAGATGAAGAAGTCCAAAAATATATTGTCTGTCACTTCTGCTACAAGGATTTTAATGTAGACACACTTTGTGGCCATCTACAAGATAAGCATTGCTTCCAAGCCAATAGGAAAGAGAAATGTCCTATCCATACATATACTAATGTAGTCGTTGTTGAAGATTCCTCAAATATTGATAATGGTTAAGAGTTTTCTCTTCTTGCATTTTAAAAAGTCCACACTTTGAAGATAGGAAGGAATCTAGTGTAGTTGAAGCTCAATATGGATGGTTACCCAAATAGCTTAGGAGTTTGTGGATCTTGGGAGTCATTCGCTTACGAGGGTCATAAGACAACTTGACGGAGCATTGTGGATGTTACTCAACATGGATTGTTGTCCAATGATTCAGGAGATCCATGATTCGAGAGTTTAGTGAATGGTCAACTAGGAACTTGAAAACTCAACTTGGGAGCTACACTTTATGAAGGTTATGAGGTAGCCTAATAGAGTTCTACTTAGTCTATATATTGTTTTCAAAGAAAAGCTAATCTAAAATTCATGGTTATGTGTGTTTAGTTTGTTAGTCATTATGTTTGTATGCTTTGTTTTTAGTACAGTAAGCCTTAAGAAGGGTATTAGAAGATAAGGCTTACCTATGTAATAAAGACGCTACAATGACTTTAGTGGTTTATTTTTATTTCCTTTTTAATATTTCAAATGTTTATCTTTTTTGTCTCTAAACTCTATATAAGGAGATGAATGTCAATTGTAATTGTTATCCAATATCTGACAGAATAGTATATTGTGTTCTATTTCTTTTTAAAATATTACAATCTTATGATTGTTGACACTAATAATTAAGATCAATAATGTGTATTGAACTTATTTTTGATCTATGAATGAATCAAAAACTACGTATCAGTTCTCTAAAATTAATTTTATGAATGTTTTTTAAGATTAATTTGTAAATGTGTTTTTTAAGATTATTTTGTAAATGTGTTTTTTTATGTTCACAATTTTGTTGAGTCACATTGGAGTCGAATTTGGGTTTGTTGAGTTTTTGCCAAGTCTAAGTTTTTAAACAGTGAGTATGAATAAGCTTATGATTAACCGAGTACTAATTTATATGTGGTGACTTGTGCGGGAGGAAAATTACTTTGTCTTGCAGGTGCAAATGTGCAAGATAATGCAAATTGTATGACTCTATCAAAGAGGAAGTTTATAATGTCAAACTAATCCCACACCTATTTAAATGTGTCACATTCAAATTGAGGTTCAGCTTAAGTATAAGTACCTGTGAATACTTGTGGCTTTTAGCGATGATCATGTTTAGTTTGTTAGGGTTAGAAGGTGTAATTCTTAGTTGACATGTATAGGATTATAGTTAAATATTATAATTTAATATATATTGTTTTACCCTGTTTTTGATTAATTAGGTAAAACAGGTTTTGGAAGGACCATGAAACCTTTTACATCTAGCAAAAGATTTGTGAAGGCACAACATAACAACAGCAAAATGTTCCCCAACTGCGAACCAAGACACCGTTAGCAAAAATGAACAGGCCACCCAGACCAAGTAACATAGAAGACAAAAACAGAGGTACAAACTACCCCTAACTATAACTGTTTCGGGATTTTGACTATCTCCAACTCCAACTGGTAGAAACTCTCATGAAGTTTAACAAAGTCTCAGAGTTCAGTTTTTTCCTCCTCCAAGGATTTCTTTTTACTACTCCTAGTCCTAGAACTAGGACCCACCTTTACATTTTTATCAACTCTATGGTTCTTTTCTTCCACACACTAAATCTCAGGTCCTTCTACCAGTTCTTTAAATTTGTCAATGAGAATCTCTATTCCCATGGGGCTACTCTGGACTGTACATTTACTGATCTGAATGACCCTGTTAACATTATCTTTACCTGTTATCTCCTTCTCAACCATGACCAATCTTTTGTCATGGTCTTCCTTCCATTTTTCTAACTCCACTAGCATGATGCCACTACTCTATTTTAACCTACAAAGGTCCTGGTCCAACTTGTTCACTTTGGGCAGATTATCCCAGCTCTGAAAGATCCTACTGTCCTCCTCCCTATCAACCTGAATCTATCCACCAATCCTTTTCTCAGTAATGGGAAGTTTCAAATTCAATCTGTTGCTTTCAAAAGTGAACCATTTTGTAAGGGAATGTTAGAGTGTCCACAACCTCTTGTACAGTATCCAAGACATCAGAAAGCTCTTGCATTGAAGAAGCATTTGCAACCAAAACAAAGAAGTCTTTAGTGATGTGGGTGAAGGATCTAGAATTCCTGGGAAAGGCACTCCAACCAACGGTTCTATGAGACATTTAGCTTTCCCTTTCATCTCAGCCCTCTGCTTCTCCAGCTGAACATTTTTGTGACTATCTTCACTCAAAACCTTCTCAGCTATAGCTTCAGATTCCAAGAACTCCATTATGTTCACATTTTTCCCAGTTAATTAATATATAACTTATTAGTTTATATATGCTTAGTAATTAATAACTGATTTTATTCTTTTAAATATTCTTATATATATGAAAAAATAAATGCCCAATCTTTAATAAAGGCATATTACTATCTTGTTTAAATCTTTAAAATTGAAAAGTTACATTCATGATTAGAAAGGTCTAAACTAGAGTCAAAAAACTTCACAGCAAATATTTACAACACATTTACTAGGGCATGGGCAACAACCTCAAAAGATAGGACTATCATGATAAAAATATTGCTGCAGAAGCATTTATTAAGCATGGGCAGCACTTTCAGGATTAAAATGATAAAGAGTGGAGTCCATGAATCTTTAAAAGGAGCTACTTGTGGAGAGAAAAAAAAAAGAGAACAGAAAGAAGACGATGCAGGTTGCTAGATGAAGATTGGAATCTGCAAGAGCACAAAGAGCACTCCAACAGAAGCATCATTTAAATCACGTTGCTAATCATGTAAATTAGCGTGCTTCGTTTATGCTTATTATCATTGTAATATTTAAAAGAGTCAATTTATGGTAATCTTCCCTAAAATAATACATAGCTGCACCTGCTCCAGGTTTGCGAACACAACAAGAAAATATAAAAAATAAAAAGTAAATGAGATTTCAGACAGGTTGTAGGTTGCATTAAAATTAGGAAAAAAATAATAATTGTTTGCTTGAGCCATTTGGTGAAATGAGAAGGTGGAGCACTGGAGCTTGGTGAGTAAGACAAATGGTCATCCTCCATTGAAGCTCTTTGAGCTGCACCCTTTCCTACAATTAAATCTGATTGGTTCTGTTCATCAATTTGTGCCTCCCATTCTTAATTCTTCTTTGTGCCTTTGTTGTTATTTGTTTGATTGTCAATATTTTGATTAAGACTTTAATTATCCTAATGTTAATAGTTGGTGATTAATATTAAGTCTGTTTTTTAATTTGGTTTTATTGTGGTGTGTTTGGTGAGGTAATACCTCTTTGTGCCGTTCCTTTGCAGGGTTTCATGAACCTGATTGTCTTGGATTTGGTGACTGCATTGGCAGTACCAAGTATCCACCCTGTATTCTCTTCCCTTGAGCCAAGGTTTAATGAACATCAAAGATACATGGGTGGATAGGAGGTGAGTGTCCAAATAGAAAGGTCTAGAAATTAAAAAACCAAGCTATCTTAATGAACATAAAAACTTGCAGAGCCATGGCAATAATAATGGTGGTAGAAAAGAAGAAAGTATCCATAATCTGGATGGAAGAAAAATGGCACAGAAAAGCTCTGCAGGCTGATGATTCTAGTCCTGTTCCAGAGGAGGCCATCTTTGCAGCACAATATTATATGGAATGGAATTAACAAAGTCATTGAAGGAAGAGGCACCAATAGTGGAAGAGATGAGCATAGCTATGCCTATTTTATAATCAGAAAACTTAAAATCTATCTAGTTAAGAGCTTAAAAGTAAGAACATTGTCAATGGGCCCTTGGTCTGCTGGTGAAGTTGAATGGTTCTAAATGAGACCACCAAGGGATCAAGTCTTGTTGAGTGCAAGGCTCTGACATCATAAAGGATGAGGCCAGGATCATGCCCCAGCAAATTTGGCAGAATGGATAACCTCAGTCCTTGGCTCTTAGCCGAAAAGGTTCAGCCTATGGCTCGTGCGCCTGTATCAGTTTGCAAAACGAATCTGGGTTTAATACAAAACCCTCCATCAAAAAAAAGAAAGTAAGAAGATTCAAAGTTCAATTATTTGAAAATCAGAACCTATGAAATGAAATGTGAAACAACAAATGAATTATGAAATTGGAAACTGAGTACAAATATCAAAATGAAACATTTAAATGCAGACTTAAGTCTGTACAAGCATAGTTAGAGATTAGACTACTAACCAAATAATATGTCAAATTTCAATGCGACTCCAAACTTACAAAATGGTATGGAGGTACTCTGTGACAGAAAAATAAGAAAATAAAAAATCAATATATATCAAGGTTCTAAATTGAGCTGAAAAGCCAAACGTTTGAACTAGGTTTGATGTCTAGACAAAACTGGTCACTTAAACATTATTTAGGCCATTTCCCCCCTAAATGTTAGATTCTTTTGTAGCAGAGTTCTATCAAAAAATTGGAATTCCTCTTGGATATCGCAAACAATTTAATCCACTTCTTAATGGTTTATAACTAGCATACATATATTAAATATTAATATATATAAAATACGCCGAGAGTTATCCTTCTCAAGGCACCTATTTTCATCATTTTTTCTCAGTGCAATAGGCGCCTCAATAATGATAACTCTCGGCGTATTTTATATATATTAATAACCCTAATTGAAATCTAATCCTAACCCTATCTCTAACCCTAATTGAATTGTAATTCTAATGCTAACTATAAGTGATGCCTAACTATATTTGAACACTAATATATCCTACACCTAATTGAATTCTTTCCCTAATTATACCCTAACTTTGATTGAAGCTTTATAATAGAATCCTACCCCTAATTGAACCCTAAACCTCAGACTAATCCTAGTCCTAACCCTTACCCTGACTCTAAGCCTAATTGAACCCTAACCCTAACACTAATCCTAACCCTATTTGAACCCTCACCATAATTGAACCCTAACTGTAATTGAAGAGGAAGCCGCCATGGCTTATGATGAAGTTGCCTTGGTCATGAGAGGCTCATGAGGGCTCTTGAATTTTTCGCTTGATATGGTTCTCAGTTTCATGTCTTTCAAGACGTGGACCACACTTTTACCTCTCAACCAACCTCCCACATCTATAATAGAGTGGCCTAAGTATCTACATCTTGATGGCGTGGGATAAGTAATCAAGTGGAAAGGAGAAGCACAAGGTTGAGTGATGAAAGAGAAGTAGCGAAAGATTTTGTAGACGCCTTGCTAGAGTTGAGAGATCAACAGGAGTGGGATCTCTCTTTAGGCGCCATTTCAAAGAGATACAAGGGAATGGACTGCGTTACAAATTTACAGAAACCACAACAAATTAATCATATTGGCGACAATAAAGAATAAAACACATAAAAATAAAGAAAAGAAAATAGAATCGCTGGTATTCATGCAATCCTACTTTTTTAAAGTGAGTCAACGTTCTACCCATTTTTTGTTCATATATTCTTAAACACCATTTCTCCTAAATATTAGAAACTACTAAATGCATGTATAGAATCATGACCTAATAGATTGAAAGAAAGACCCATCCTATTAGGCACACATTGCACAAGATCAATCAAATTAATCAAATGATCTCCCCTACAATTTTACCACTTTTGCCTCTTACCAATCAAATAAAACATCGACCAATTGAATGATATTGGGCACGGTTGTATCCTTTTTGCCCTTTTCCAATCAAATGAAATTTTGATCAATCAGAACATTTCCACAGAATAAATCTAAAATTATTACAATCAGACAGACTCACAAGCTACTACTACATCGAAAGCTTAAATCAATAAAATTGGGCATTGTCTAGGATGAAAAAAGACAAGCTAGAATGAAAAATCTTAAATCAATACAATTGAGCATCACAAAAGATGAGGGATGAAATACGCAAACTTAATGATATAAGTGGTAAACCGTGAAATAGACATGCTAGAAGATGGAAATCCTATACCAAGACATCTGGACAAGGTCGAGGATGACATCAGAGGAAGTAAAACTCTTTATGTAGCAGTCACACCATCAATACAAAATCAAAATAATACCAAAAATCAACGCAATTGGAGATTATCAAAACAATTGAGGAGGTGGAGGAGGTGCATCATGCCGAATTGGGCTAAACTAACTTGGTTAGCAAAGTCAATTCCAACACCCAACAAGAGGTGGCCGATGATAAGCATGCCTACATTGACCGTAGCACCATTAATGGTGGAACTATATTAACAGGTATGCCCCCTTACGGTCCTAGTCCCGTATCAAACTATCTAGGTACCGGTCCTATGATGGGAGTGGCCTAGGTTCCCCGAGGGTCCCACCCAATCACCCTAGGTTCATTGTGGGTTCATAGAAGTATCCGCAATAAACTTGGGGTGCCTAGGCGTGAAAAACTCAAGTTGCTCCCATGTGGACCCAAGGGCTGCCCAATCAAAAGTCATTTTTCAAAAACACTTTTATAAACAAAAATGTGTCAAATACCTATTTCACCCTTAAGTGATAAAATTGTGAAAATGGTGTGCCCCTCAACCCTGCTGGGGGCAAGGATGCTGCCCTCACCCCCATGAGGAGCACTACTTCTCAAACCTAGATCAAACCCATAGGAAACTTGATTACAATGAGGGGTTCGAGGAGTGGAGACCAAAACCAACAACTTATACAATTATCTATATCACTATCATAATATCATTGATCAACAATGAAGTATCATACTATCAAAGATTCAAATGTCATTATCATTATAAAATATAATATTATATGATATATCATATGCATTTACAATTCTATATATTATTTTAAAATTTGCAATTCTAGGAGTGGAGACCAAAACCAACAACTTAGACAATTATCTATATCACTATCATAATATCATTGATCAACGATGAAGTATCATACTATCAAAAGATTCAAATGTCATTATTATTATAAAATATAATATTATATGATATATCATATGCATTTACAATTCTATATATTATTTTAAAATTTGCATATGATATATATATATATATACAGCCGTACTATACCAGCAAACCAGAACCTTGATTCTGTACTTGTACCATAAACAGCAACTTAGGTTTATAACATGGCATTTTGAGTACTGTTTGAATATTCATAACCTAAAGACATTGACATTGAAACTGACTAACCAGTTTAGTTGTAAAAAATTGCAGTTTGTTTCTCCAGAAGCACTGGCTGTAAGATTTTCAAAGTACCGTTCAGTTTGTAATTTTGATAATCTAGTTAATCTTATACCTTCAAGTATCTAGAATTTGACAATATCTAACTCACAAGCTTTGATGGAATAATGCCAGAAGTGTTTTTACAAAAATAAGTATAAATGAATTAAAGTCATTTAAGCACTACTTGCCATAATTGTTTCTACAGAAAAAATAAGTACCAACAAAACCTCGGAAATGGTAATCAAGCACTGTTATCCAAAATGGGTCTGGAAAATGTAATTAGACACAAAAAATTGAACAGTAAAGTGAATTCTGATATAAGAACAGGATCAGAAAAGGAAAAACAGAGCAGAATGTAGTTGGATGGGACTATGAGCATGGTAGCTACTGGTTTGCATGACAGCTGCATTACTATCCCCTGACAATGAGCAGTTCAGATATGGAATGTGGACCGTATAATGGTCATTTCAGCTTCTTGTGTCTACAGAGATTATTCTAGGGCCCAGAAGAACTCTGTTGTCATGGAAAATCTATATAAAAGGGACTGTAATGTGTTGGAGATTTTAAAATTAGAAAAATAATGTAGAATTCAGCTGTTCATAGTCAGAAAGAGTTAAACAGAAGTAAAGGATAGAAATGGAGTCCCACTTATTCTAATCATCTTCCCAAGTTAATAAAATGAAATGAACCTTTCCAGGAAGTGTAACTTTTTTTTGAGAATTGTTTAGTTTGATAGGTGTACCTTTTCGCAAATGCTTATGAAAACACAAAGACATGCATATACAGTTCTGACATTCATCACTAACAACATCTTATTTGCACTTCCAATATGCAGTGATCATTCACAGATTAAGGGCAGCAATCCATTACATATTTATTCTGAGAGAGATTAATAAACTAGCACGAGTATCCTGGATACTCAGAATGGACACACAGCAGAAAGGTATTTTGGTCCTAGACACTTTTATTTTCTGAGTTACACATTCAGTCATAACATACAGAGTTCTGATTCAGAAATAATACAAATGCAGAGCAATAGGATTACAGCATAATCGAATGAATAACTATTCACATGAAAGAACCAATATAAAGATTACAATGAAAGGCCATCGACAATCACGGAGCCGTGATTGGAGCCTATAACTGACAACTAACAGAAGCTAAATTATAGCAACTATACAGATTGATTGAAGCATTAACAATATACTATAATCACAGAGACGTGACTGAGAGATATGATCTAAGTTACCAGTTGGGTTGGGGGCCGGTTGAAATGCGAAACCCGTGGACGTGGAATACGGCAAAAATTTTTAGGGGTTTGGATACGTGTATGGGTGCGTGTGTATATATATATATATATATATTAATAATTTAATATATTATAAATCTATATATATGTATTATATACAAAAAAATAAAGAAATATAGAGAATTGTAAAACTAAATCATTTCATAGTATGATACTTGATCATTGATCAATGCCAAATGCCAAAGATAAATATTAAATGCCAATTGATAGTTGAAAAATATTCAAATAAAATTAGTTTACTGAATTACAAAATGTAGTTCATGAAACATTGAAACATGATTCAATATTCATTGTTCATGTGCTCATCAATCATCAAAAGGATTGTCAGAATCATCATGACTTGGATTTTGAGTGGTTTCAACTTCAAAATCATCATCATTTGAACCCAAAGCGGATCCAACACCATGTGATATGTCATCAATATCACCCACATCATCCATAGTGGCTCTAGCAAGATCCTGAATGGTTGCATCCAAGTCAGTAGACTCGGGTGCTACATCCCAAAGCCTCGCTGCCCCCTGCCTGTATTGAGGATCCTTACGTGACAGAAGACGCAAATTGGAATGAATGTACACTAAGTCTTCAGCTCTTTTTGCAGCCAACCGGTTACGCTTCACTGAGTGGATAAAGGAGTATGTACTCCAATTCCGTTCAGCAGCAGAAGAGCTTGCAACCTGGAGAGAAAACCAACAAAATTAAAAATAAAATAAAATAATGCAAGATAAATTCAAGAATGTTAAGTGTTAAATTTTACAATACAAGTGGCAAAAAAAAAAAACTTACTTGTGAGAGGATCTTGATTGCAAGAGGTTGGAGGTACATATAATCTTGACCATGGAGGTACCACCATGTAAGACCATCCATTTTGTATTGGTCTCTAGCAACAGAAGCATTATGATTTTTTGATTTTCCTGTGACAAACATTCCAAATTCTCTCATGACACTTGCATGCACTTCTGGATCACTGAACATTCTACTAAATGCCGTCTTATACCCATTAGCAACTTCACCATCTCTATATGGCGGTATTCTCCCTAGGATAGAAAGTATTTCAGTGGTATAGTACCTCGGAGATAGGGCATATGCAAGGAGGTGCAATGGAGTTGTCATCTTGTTCCAACGATGAAGAACAATTGCTTCCACCCTTTTGTACAAGGTGTCTTCAGGATCATTCTCTTTTTTTTGTATTTCTATTTTTATTTTTTCCAACATTGTGTCCATGCTATCATAGACATCCCCCAAGCATGGTTCATCTGTATCAGCAAACCGAAGCATAGACATGATAGGTTCGGTGAATTCCAATACATAATTCACACGATCCCACCAATCGTCATTCAAGATCAATGCCTTGACTTTTTGGGCCCTCTCTGAATTTGATTGCTTCCATATACTCCATTGGTTGCTAATAACCATTTGACTCAATGCATCTTTCACCTTCACAAGTCATCTCAGAACAATTGTGTGAGATGCAAACCGGGTCTCGGCAACCTAAAAACATGTTAATAGTAAGTTAATAACACATTTAAAATATGTAAATAATGCAAAAAATTATTTTATTCAATTATGTAAAACATGACATAAATGATAAATGAAACTAAATAAATTAAATTTTAAAATTTACCTTCAACAATTCCAATGTTGAAAAAGTTCTGAAAATTGCTTGTGACATATGGTGGTTTGTCACAAACATCTGGATCTCCTCAGACTCCTGGTATATTTCTTTCACCCACTCTATTTGGGTGCCAATTGCTTGCATCACCAAATTGAGGGAGTGTACAGTGCATGGTGTCCAAAAGATGTGCTCATATCTGGCCTCTACCAAAGCACCTGCAGCCCTGCAAACTTTTGCATTGTCCGTAACTACTTGGACAACATTTTCACTACACTGATTGATGCGTGTTTTATGACACACCAAACATCAGAATAAAATGCCCAAAGACACTCTATCCTCTCTTGAAAAACCACGCGTATGCTAAGATTGCGAGAAGATCATATGGCGATTCCAAGGTTTCTTTAGTCGGGTCTCGACGTGTGGATAAGCTCAATGGCCGTTGTGATTTGCTGGTAATGAACAAGGGGACTTACGTAGAAATCTTTGCAAGTTCAGGACTTAGGAAATTTATCGTTAAAGGCTCTCAATTAGGACTTTCAATTGTGGATCTCAAAAAATGGCAAAAAGAATAGGGTTTAGGAGAATCTAGTCTAAGCCTAAGAACTCAAGAGACAGTAAGGACTCGGTGAAGAGAAATAAACCACACTTTGTTTCGCCTCCTGCAGGACAACATACGCAAAATGGGTGCAATCTTCAAGGGGTTGTGAGAATAATTTTCAAACCCCGAATGAGGCTGAAGTTAAGTTTCCACAATTAAGAGCTCAGGCTAACTTTACGCATCGAATGCAAATCATCCATTCGAAGAAAGTATGAGCTACACTTCACCATTGAATCAATACGATCAATCTCTCATTCAATTAACCAACTTTTCAAAGCAAATTCTACCTAATCTAACTTTAACTTTAATCTATGGTAGGAAGATAATAGCTACAACCTAAAGCACTGTTAACGATAAAAGTTGTTCAAAGCAAATCATGCATAAGAGCTTTTATTATTCGAAATAGTCTCAATGCAACAATCTCATACTCTGTCTCCACACCTTACAAATGAGGGGGCGAGCTCAATTTATAGGCTTCCCAATTACAATTCAATGGCCAAGATTGATTTCAAATCAACGGCCGAGATTACAAAATAAAACCCTAATTAGGGTTTGTCACTTTCGACCAATGAGAAAATTTCATTTGAGGACACTTGTCCCTTTTGCTAAATATAAATCAACAATAAAATAGAAAGTTGTTGCATGTTGATTTGGAACAGTTTGATTGGTTGGAAGATGGCGAGGCGCCACCTCAGCATGCTGGATGCCTTCCTTGGTTTAGCCGTTTTCTTCCGTGCTTGCCATTTTTCATCTCCCTTCAAACACTTCATGCCTTAGAGTATTTTCCATCATGATTGAGGGCGGATTTTGGACTGTCTTGGACACTTCTCCAGATGGACTTTGCACTTGTCTTGGACATCTACCCTTGGGCAGACTTTGCTTCATGCTGGACATCTTCACCTTGGGCGGACTTGAAAGATGCAGCCTCATTAATAAGTCATCCACCTACAAGAAATAAAATAAACAAATTCAGATTTTCTCTCTCTTGAATTCTAGCTCCGAAGTTAAATTTTTAACACTCTCTCTCCTGAAGTCACGGTGAATTTAATTTTTCCCGTCGGATTTTATCTCTGGCTGGCACAAGTTATTTTCCTCCAAAACATCTCTGGCAAATTTTATTTTGTCCAAGGCATTTTTAAATTTCCAAGCAGTTGAAAATAAATTATTAAAGTAGTAAAATGTTTTATTAGTTTAACTGTTCATTTTGGACATGGCTATTTTGATTTTCCTTCATTTTTTTTCTTATTAGAGTGTATTTTCCAATTTTATCCTTAATTTCATCTAGCCAAGTCAAATCTTAAGCCATTCCGTCGGAAATTTTATTGCCAGATCCCTATTTTTCTTAGCCGAGGCGAGATTTTAATAGCACCGAGCCTATTTTGTTCTGCCAAAGTCAAATTTTCTCTTGCTCAGTCGAATTTTTCTAGGCAATATCTTTGTCTGGATGTCTTCATCGGTCGAATTTCTTTGACGCTTGACAAATTCTCCTTCCTTCTGGCCAAGGGCGATCCTTCCTTTCTCCTTTGCCTTGTGCATTTTTCTTCGTCGAAAGTTGTCAATTTCTTAGTATTTTCTCCAGACTTAGGCAAAATTTAGCTTCTCTTCCACTTTTGTGCTAGGCACACTTCGTTTTATTTCTTGCCACATCCCAATCCTCTTTAGCATTTGTCCTTTCAAACTTGGCACTTATCCTCTTGAAAGTGTCAGGATACTTAGCCAAAAATCTCAACTTTTCATCCTTTAGCCTCTATACTTAGGCAAATATTCGAACTTTTCCTTGGACTAGGCACCAACACTTTAGCAAAAATCATTCTTTTTCCTCTTCATGTGCTTAGGCGGACTTCCTTAGCATTTTGGACAAATATGGCGGACTTCTTTGACACCTTGCTAGCCCCTTCCAAGTGTATGGCGGACTTCATTATCATTTTGGACAAGCATCTTGGATGTCCCACTTTTCTAGGGCGGACCTCTTAGCTTCTTAGCATTTGTCTCTTTGGAAATATCACAACACTTAGCCAAAAAAAAAAAATCAGTTTTCCACCTTTTTTAGGCCCTCATACTTAGCAGATTTTCGAAATTCTCTTCGCTGGGTACCAACACTTAGTGAAAATTTTGACTTTTCCTCCTTCTACATGCCTAGGCGGACTTTCCAAACCTTTTGGACATGCCTCTTTGAATATGGCGGACTTTGGAGGGGGTTAGGATGAGCATGGGCGGACTTTGGAAGTGCCTAGGACTTCCCTCTTTGCTGCTGGGCGGACTTTAGAGGATCCTAGGACAAGCATCTTGAGTGCTGGGCGGACTTTCAAGCCTCTTTGGACATCCCTGGCGGACTTTGGAAGGTCCTTGACATTGCCTCTTGCTGCATGGCGGACTTTGAAGAGTCCTAGGACAAGCATCTTGAGTGCTGGGCGGACTTTCAAGAGTCCTAGGATATCAAGGGCGGACTTTAGAGGAGATTAGGATGTGCAAGGCGGACTTTAGGTGTGTCTAGGATATGCCTCCCTTGAACATGGCGGACTTTGCCTTAGTCTTGGATATTCCTCTTTGCTGCTGGGCGAACTCCATGAATTTCCAGACTTTCCTTCATCCTTCTTGACATCCTTCTTCTTGGAAATGGCGAATTTTCTAGACTTAACCAGATTTTCCAAGAACTTCATCTTTTTTGAGCTGATTTTCCATGATCTCGACCTTCAGATCTGACTGGTTTTGAACTGGTTTTCCAGAATCTGATACCTTTTGGTCTGATTTTTCACATGCTTTTCCAGATTTTTCATGCTTTTTGACTGTTTTTTCCAGATTTTTCAATAATTTTTTAATTTTCTATTTGATTTTCTGAGAGTTCTATCAAGTTTTTTGAACTTCTAAGTGCGTTTTTGGAACTCGGGAACTTTCCAAAAATAGAAACTTTCCAAAAATAGAAAAAGCAAACCCTAAAATAAGGGAACCTTGTTTGGTCGAAAATGCCAAAATGAGAAAAATCGAAAAAGCAAATTTTTCTAAAAATGGAAGTGTCAGTGTGAATTCACAGGCGATCTTCGTTTCCTGGGCCTTCTAAGCGCTTCCATGACGTCTATGCACTGATTCAAGCATGGATTCTTGACTTGGCTCAGATGACTTGCAAAAACACTGACTTGGAACCCTCAAAATGATGACCTCATTGCGAAAAGACAAGTGATAGCAGTTGCAACAGAGGCAAAAGCAGCAGAGGGTCCCCATTTCTTGATAGGCTGATGTGTGAAAATGGTCACAACCACTACCCACCATCTCTATGGAGTCAATGAGAATCCACGGAAATGAACATTGCATCTTTCACTTCCCCTTCACAGTCAACCGCCCTCAAAAACATTGCCCCCTTGGGGGACATTGCAATAACATTAATCAATGGACGGTTTTTGCAATCTTTCCATCCATCGGAAACAATAGATACACCTATTTCAACCCAAGAATCTCTAATTGGTTTTAGTTGGGCCTCTACATATTTCTTCTCTTTTTGCAATAAGGTGGTACGCACCTTTTCATACCCAGGACTTGTGAAATCAGGAGGTGCACTATTTATTGTTGACACCATGTCCTTCCAATATGGTGATCTCACCAAGTTGAATGGAAGACCATTGGCATAGAGGCAACGTGCAATTTTTTCTTCAGCAATATCTCTTGCCTCCATTTTAAATGCCTTCTCTAATGGACCTCTCTTGCGGGTGGTGTTTTCTGTTTCTTCATCTTCTTCTTCTGTAGAGGGTATAGACAAGAAGGGATGTCTAGAGGGCCTAACTATTTGATGAGTGGGTAATGTTGTTTTTTTCTTTCCGGAACTATAACTGGTTTGTTTTCCTCTTGCAATGGAATTGTCAGCATCTTCTTGTTCTTTTATAAATGTTGCTATTTGTACAGCAGAAAACCCCTTCTTATCTGGGCCCACACACATATTAATCCCTTTACCACCAGGCCCCATAAAATGAAGTTTCACTCGGTAGTAGGAGCTATTATATTGTACATTGCAAAAATTACACTTCCAAACAAACCCCCCACCTCCAGGAATTTGTGAAATTCGTGTGGTATGTCTCCATAAAGGAGATCCTTTATCAATTTTGAACTTTTGGCTTCCATCCCCACCCACTGAACTTTGACTACTGGCCATTGTTGCAATCTCTAAAAAAAATGAAAAAAAAAAATATATATTTGAAAAACTTATTCACAAACTTGAAAAAATTCATCAAAAACTAAGAAACTTAAAAAAATTCATCAAAAGATTGAAGAATAGGGTTTAAATGCATACCTTGAACACTTAAATCTCCTTTGTAGAAGCTATTTGCCACTCCACAATCGATCTCCTTCAAATGCAATCACCTCCCTTCAAAATGCTAAGATGGACACAAAAAATAGAGAGAGCAAAATGAGAGGTAAAAATGAAATGTTTTAGTGTTAAAAGGCCTCATATTGGGTCGTTTAAGGGTTTTAAGGCAAAATAGAAATTAAAAAAATGTTTTTTTTTCACTTTTGGGCCCACTTTTTAAGTGCTGGGCCGTGGGTTCTCAGGGGTTTGCCCGGGTACGCGGTGGTACCCGGGTCCGCGTACCCACGGGCATGGTACTCTTGGGTACCACAGGGTGCGTGCACCGCCCTATACCCTGCGCGTACCCACACGAACCCGTACCGGGTTCGCACCCGAACCGGGTTCGAGGCCGTGGGTAGAATCCGGTAACCTAGGATATGATTTTAATACCCTCCTTATGCTCAATCCATCAACTACACCAAGATGCCCCCTGAATCTACCAAACTTATCCGGGCTCAAAGACTTGGTGAGAATATCAGCAGTCTGATACTCTATCAGAACATAACAAAATGCTATGGATCCGTCTTCGACAAGCTGGCGAATGAAGTGAAAATGAAGATCAACATGCTTTGTCTGTTCATGGAAGACTGGATTCTTGTCGAGTTTCAGCACCCCTTCATTGTCTCAATATAAGGGGGAAGGTCCTGCTTGAGACATTTGCATGTCCGTGAGCATCCTCCGAAGCCAAACTACCTCACAAGCTGCTTTAACAGCTCCTCGATATTCTGCTTCGGTCGAGGAGAGAGCCACTACCTGCTGCTTCTTGTTGGTCCATGTAACTGCACCTGTACCCAAACTAAATACATACCCTGAAGTAGACTTCCTGTCATCAACAAAACTTGCCCAATTTGAGTCTATATAACCAATCAGCTTTGGATCTTTGCACCTCCCATATAAAATGCCAAGGACAGAAGTGCCTTTCACATATCTCAACACACGATTCGCTGCAACCCAATGTTTAGCTTTAGGGGCTGACATGAAGCGAGAGATGTAGCTCACTGCAAAGCTAAGGTCAGGTCTAGTGGCAGCAAGATAGATGAGGCTGCCCACAAGTTGCCTAAATTTTGATTCGTTCTCCACGGGTGAATCCAACTAAGCTGATAACTTCAGCCCTTTCTCCATAGGTGTAGATGTTGGTTTGCAATCTATCATCCGGAACTTGCCCAACAAGCTCTTGGCATACTTCGATTGTGAAATGAAGGTACTACTAGTAGACTGCCAAACCTCTATACCGAGGCAATAATGGAGGAGTCCCAAATCTATCATGTCAAATGATTGACTGAGATTATGTTTGATCTCCTCAACCAGATGATCTGAACTGCCAATAATGATTAAGTCATCAACATAGACAACTAGGAACAAGATATCATCACCAGTCCGATTGACATACAGATTAGAATCAGAAGGACTTCGCTGAAGGTCATGATCAATAAGGTATTGATCAATCTTCATGTACCAAGCCCGTGGTGCTTGTTTAAGGCAGTAGAGTGCTTTCACCAGTTTGCATACCTAGTGTTCTTTACCAGCAACCTTAAAACCAAGAAGTTGTGTCATGTAAACTTCTTCCTACAAATTACCATTCAGGAAGGCCCTCTTTACGTTCATTTGATGGGCTTTCCATCCAAACTAAGCTACTATCGAGAGGACATGCCGAATGGTACTCATCTTGGCTATAGGAGCAAAAGTCTCCTCATAGTCAATGCCCTCTTGCTATGAAAACCCTTTGGCTACCAACCTAGCCCTGTATTTTTCAAGGGTTCCATCAGCCTTATACTTAACCTTATAAACCCATTTGCAGCCTATGGGTTTCTTTCCATGCGGAAGATCTGAAAGCTCCCAAGTGTGATTTTGCATGAGACTTTGATGTTCAGCTGTCATAGCCTATTCCCACTCAGGTGTGCCTTTAGCCTCTGTATATGTCTAAGGCTCTAAAATGCTATAAGATTGGCCATAAGAAGAAGATTCACTATATTCTATTGTTTTCTCTTATTCCGAGCAGATCTACCCTCTAGTAACTCATCATCATGAAGAGCACCAATCATCGAAGCCCATCATTTAGGCCGTAGAGTAGATGAACCAATATGGGAATCAGGAGGAACAACCTCTACTGGATCAGCTAGAACTGACATATCTAGAAGAACATCCAGATTGAGCTGAATAGGGACCGGTGGTGGAAGCGACTGCTGAGGTACTTGCACCTCTGCAAAATCCCTCCCATAAAGTGGACCGAATGGAAGATGAACACTCAAATCGGAATCTTTTTGAGGCTGATCCTAAGAACAAACAGGAGAAGACTGATAGAAGAGCCCACCATTCTCATCAACCATGACATCGCGGCTAAAGATTAGACGATCAGTGTTTGTATCTATTAGTCTGTATGCCTTATGGTTCTCACTATAACCTGTAAACATGAGTTTCTAGCTCTTGGAATCCAACTTAGTGCGCTGAGCATCAGGAATCCAAACCTAAGCGGTGGAGCCAAAAACCTTCAGGTGACTAATGTTTGGCTTACGTCCAGACCAGGCTTCTTCAAGAGTCATCTTCTTCACAGCATGAGTAGGAGATCTGTTTAGAAGATAAACAGTAGTATACACTACTTCAGCCTAGAACTTCTTAGGAACATGTCTATGTTCCAACATAGAATGTGCCATTTTTGTAATGGTGTGATTGTGACGCTCGACTACACCATTTTGCAGAGGGGTGTAAGGTGTGGTGAATTGGCACTTTATGCCATGTGCAGTACAGAAGGTGGAGAAATCTTTGGAACAAAATTCCCCCCAATTATCAAACCTAAGAGTAATAATAGAAGAACCAGACTCTTTTTCGACCAAGGCCTTAAACTGTTGAGATATGCTAAACACCTTTGATTTAAGCTTCAAAAAATACACCCACATCTTTCTGCTGAAATCATCAACAAAAAGCAAAAAATACCTGGATCCAGTGACGGAAGGCGTGTGCATTGGACCACATAAATTAGCGTGGACCAACTGTAAAACCCTTGAAGCCTGCCATGAGTCGCCATCGGAGAAAGGAGTCCAATGTTGCTTTCCAGCCTGACAAGCCTCGCAAACTCCATGAGTTGAGTCTAAATCGTAGGTAGACCACCAACGAGATCATCTCGTGATAACTGAGAGAGATAGTTCATGTTCAAGTGCCCATAACGCTAATGACAGAGACTACTAATAGAAGTGCTCTTGGCTGCCATTGCATGTTCTTGAGAATCACCAGAATCAACAAGTCTATAAAGATGATGATCCTCAAGTCCCTGAATGACTGTAGTTCATGTCTCTTTGTCAACAATACTACATGTATGCACACTGAAGACGATTCCAACTAAGGAGAGTGATTCATGATCTAACTTACAGAAAGTAAGTTCATCTCCATGCCAGGTACAAAGTATACATTAGGAAATATCAAATTTCTCCCACCAGATTGAATTTGAATGTTGCCCTTGCCAACAACAGTATACTCTGCGCCTCCTCCAAAGATAACTAAATCTCTGAAAGGCGTGTACTGAATGTACCAATCCCGGCGATGCGTGAAATGGCATGAAGCACCAGAGTCAATGTACCAAGTAGAAGTGTTTACGGGATCTGTAGGACTCTTTGCCATGAGTGCAAAGAAGGCAGACTCATTCCGCTCAGTGTGCTCTGCCATATGTGCTTGCGGTCTAGACTCTCCTTGCTTGCCTTGTGCAGAGGCCAAGCGTTTCCGACAATCCTTCTTCATGTGGCCAAACTTGTGACAATAATTGCACTGAATATTCTTCGACTTCGAAGAATCTGAAGATTGCCCCTGATTGTGTTGCTGAAAGGACGAAGGCTTTCCCTTATTCTTCTGAAATTTCTTTGCAGGGAATGCCTGCACTAAAGAGGATGAAGTGGCACTAGTACCAAACTGTTGTTTCCAACAATCCTATTGTAGAAGTTTATTGCAGAGATCTCGAAACGTCAAGTCAACATTAGTCACTGTAATGTTGAGTATCTCAATAAAGAGCTCATACGGATGTGGTAGACTCTTCAGAGTGATCACCACCATATCTTCTTCCTCCATTTTCCAACCAATAGCCTCGAGCTGATCTCGAATGTCCTTGATCCTAGTCAAGTGTGTCTGCAGAGGTGTATTCTCATCCATGATGATGGAAAACATGTTCTTTAGAAAGAACGCACGACTCTTGTCGGAAGTCTCATGAAGAGCTTTCAGAAGATCCCAAATCTCCTTCGCTGATTTAGCTGACGGAACCTGAGGTAATTGGTCATCAATGACTAATAACTTTATGAGCATAACCGCTTCCCGATTCTGCTCATCAAACTTCACCTAATCCTTATCAACTATGAGAGGTCTTATTGTGGTGCCCAGAACAATCTAGTCAAGACATCGATCCTCAAATATCATCATCATACGCTGCTTCCATGTGTTGTAGTTGTGACCGTTGAACTTCTGACTGTTGTCCAACATGATGTTGGTCAAAGAGGCCATGCTTCATGCTTTTCAAGGCATGAAAAACAAAGATGACACAAGTAGATAGATGGCACAAAATTCGAGACAACACACCCTGAACACAAGAAGAAATCCAAACGCGGACTTCGAGACACAAAGAAGAATTTTCGCAAATTGAAAAACACGAAACCCTAGGTACAAAAAAATACCTAAAATACTGATGGCACGAATTCCAAGGTACAAATTTCAAGACATCCATTGGCACAGAAACTAAGGCATAGAAAACAATGCACCCAGAAAAATCTGAAGGCAACCCATTTGAGATCTCGAAAAACCCACAAATAATCTGCAATCGAAAAAAGTTCAACTTGAAACAGAGGGTCAAAACCCTAGCCGAACTTGCAGAAAATTCTAGTTTTGAAAAATCTCTAAAAAATGTAGACGATTTTTCAAAAATTGTATCAAAGAAACTCGAATTTTCTTAGCCACAGATCGCGACCAGAGAGCACCAAAAAATCATGCCCTAAATGTTCAGAAAACATTTGCAAAACTTAGACGAAAACGCGTGCCAAAGATCTATACCAAGACACGGCCAAGAAGATTAAATCACGTCAAATTTTTGGAAGAAAACAAGTTTTAAAATCGCGGCCTAGAACCCAACGAAACAAAAAACCCTTGCGCATAGAAAAGATGAGCAAACACGGCCAAAAACCTGCAGAGAGGTTGCGCTTGAAAAGAGAACAAAGTCGCGCCCAAACGTGATGAAAACACGTGACCCTAAGACAATCCACAGCCAAAGATTCGCGTCTGAAAAAAAAAACGCGATCAGAAGATACCAGAAGTTGACGTTTTTCAGAAAAAACTCTACTCTTCTTAGAAACCCATGCACACGCCCAGAATTATTATGCTCTGATACCATAATACAAATGCAGAGTAATAGGATTACAGAATAGTCGAATGAATAACTATTCACATGAAAGAACCAATATAAAGATTACAATGAAAGGCCATCGACAATCACGGAGACGTGATTGGAGCCTATAACTGACAACTAACAGAAGCTAAATTATAGCAACTATACAGATTGATTGAAGCATTAACAATATACTAAAATCACGAAGACGTGACTGAGAGATGATTTTAATAAGAAATACCGTAACAGCAAACACTTGCAGATTCAATAGTCTGATTTATACCAGAAGTTACAGTAATAACAGCAAAGCCTCAAACCTAGAAATAGATGCAATCTGAGCACAAAACAGCAACCTGGGAATTCATCTCATTGAGTAAAGGCCACGAACTGGTAAAAAGTAGAACCACGCCTTCATACAGAGGGTTGCTATAAGTATTAGAGCGCCCAGAAGTTGTCTCTAAGTTGCGACCTCCTCAAGCCTGTGAAACACCAATCTACAGGGTCAGATAGTAATGAGACTATTATATAAACAATAGTCAGCTGGATATATCGTCCTAGTAGGCAGCTTGCTTAACAATGGCAGCTATTCTTCCCAGAGGAATCACGTCTCCCAGAAATTATTGTCGCACTATCTTTCTTGACCTTTGTATCTTAATCTGATCCCACATGATGATCTTGAACAGCATTTACAGTTTGTTCAGAGAAAACAAACCAAGATTGGGGATTTCGTCCCAATCTCCTCAGAGGCTACGTCCTGACATGAATTTCTTCACAACACGGAAAGAGAATCAAAATCATAATAATTTTTTGAATGATTCCTTCCTCCAATTTGTGCCTCTTAATCAACTTGGAGTTTCCAATCCCGGCTTCTCAAAAATCCATCAACTTCCTTCAGGAGAGCTTGTTCAATTAGAAAAATTAGATGGCTTTCATCTTTTTCCTAAATCAAATAATCGCTCACAATTGTGAATAAAACTTTAGGCACGATTCGATTTATTGCCCACTATGATTTATTGACAAGCAAAGAGTTGATTATTCAAAGTGTGGCCCCACCATTATCCAAAATGAATAATTAAATAAATTCAAAAGACTATGGGTTTTCCAGCTTTTATTTAATTATCTCATATTCCCTTGCAAATTTGTTATTTTCCTAATCTTGGGAATTAAAGATTAGGAAATTATTCCATACTTATCACCCGATGATGAGGGACATTACATAAAAGAGATAAGAAGGCCATCGCCACAACCATAAAAGCTGGGTTTCCTCCATATTGAGGGTTTCCAGGATAAAAATCTGAGATTTTTGTGAGTTGTTGCAAGTTTTATTTCTGTTTTGATCGCAATATTCTCTTCTCTTTAGTAAACTTCATTGCATAAGCAAGAAGGAAATAATTCCATGTTTTGTTGATTCTTGAATTCTAGATTATAAGAGTTTACAGATCACACCAATCTGCATATGATTGTAAATCATTTACCAAGGTTCAAGCAGTTACTTCACAATAATAAACAAAGCATTGCTATAAAGAAATGCATGCCACCATAACACCTTAGAAACCCCTACCCTGTTGATTCATTGAATCAAGGACCCTATAAATACCTAAAATGTATGATACTGGGTTCAGCAACTATCCCTCCCGAACCAGGACTAGTCCCAAGCTGGATCCAACTTGAGTATAGTTAGGTCATGTCCAAGGCCTGACCATGCAACATGGGGACACTCCCAAGACAAACTTCGGATAACACTAGAAAAGGGGATTTTTGATTAAAAAGTGTTTTTAAAATTAAAAAGAACACTTCAGCAGCAACTTGTCATCCTTAGTAGCGGACTCCTAAGCACTTCAACAAAAATAGTGCACATAAGACATGACCACAATTGTCCAAATGTCAAAATGAGACCTAGTTATGAATCATACTTCCCTTGCCGAAGGGGGCTTTGGTCCACAAAAGCTCACTAAAAAAATAACCAATTGAGGAATTCCCAAGTACCCACATTTAGCCTCAAGAATCCTTCTTGTTTTGGCTTGGAAACCCCAAGCCCACTCCATACTTAAAGCAAATGTGAACCACTCATGGACATCAACATGTCCCTTCACTGATCCATTTACAACATCAAGAAAACTAATAGGAAACCAATCTGCACACATATTTTAAGGCTTATTTTGAACCTCTTGTTCCTTTGACTGACTTTCGAGACACCTGCTTTTCCAACGGATGCGTGATACTGGCATTCTTGGTTCTCTCATTACTATTGCTTGGAGGTTTTATGAGACAATTATTGGGCATTTCCATACCTCCCACAAATTTAATCAGGAGTACCATTGGGGTCAAAAATGGGTGTCCTCTCTCCTCAACCCTCTTTAGCATCTACATTGATGAGTTGGAGGTATTTCTTCAACACCACAGTCACCTAAGTGATGGTTGCACTTTATATGAGGTGATTATTCTCATTCTACTTTTTTCTCATGATGTTGGTCTCTTCTCACTCTACTAAAGGTTTACAATGACAACTTGATGCCCTTGCTTATTTTTGTGATCTCCACCAACTCGTGGTCAACCTCCATAAAACTATGATCATAATTATCAATCTCTCCAAACGTCTTCTTTCCAAATCCCAATTCTTTTATCAAGGGGCAGCCTTAGACATCACATCCATTTACACCTACTTTGGAGTCCAATGCAGTATTCATTGGTCCACAAACATTCACATGAACGAACTTTAGAACCTTAGATGCTCTCCAAGACTTTCCATTTGAAAATGGAGTATGACGTTGCTTCCCTAATTGGCAAGCTCCACAAACACCATGTGTTTGCTGCTGAAACTCAGGTAAACCTTCTACCAAATTCTCTCAAGCAAGCTGAGAGAGGTAGGCAATGTTGAGATGCCCATATCACTGATGCCAAAGAGTGCTGATGGATGAACTCTTCACAGCCAAAGCATGCTCCTGAGAATCTCCAATATCAACCAACCGATACAAACCATGATCCTCAAGCCCAACTACCTCAATTTTCTTGGACTCCTTATCAACAATTTCAAACTTGTGTGAACTGAAGATGATGTCCAACTTCGGACAGTGTCACATAATTTGACTCACTGAGAACAAATTGAGCTCCATGCCTAGCACATAATATACATTGAGAAATATTAAATTTCTCCTACCATATGTGATCTAAACGTTTCCCTTGACAACAACTGTATACTCTTCGCCACCACCAAAGATGGCGAGGTCAGGGCAAGCCATATACTCTGTGAACCAATCTCTCTTGTTTGTGAAAAGCAAGAGGCTCCAGAATCAGTGTACCACACAGATGATTTGACATGATCTATTGGTCTTTTGGCCATCAATGCATAAGAGGTAGACACCTACTCAGAATGCATATAGATGTCATCCCTCCCGTTTTTCAAAAACATGAAAAATTAAAAGTTGATGATCAACTGGCACAACTCCCACGATTTTGTTGACAAAAAATTGCCAAAAAATCAAACTTTGCCCTAGGCAAAAGAGAAGCCACAAAAAAATATTGTCAAAAACTGTGTTGAATGAATTTCAAAAAATCGGTCAGAAAACTTAGACTTCACCCAGAAACCCTAGGCAATAGGAAAGGCAAAAAAAAATTCAGAATTTTTTTTCATAGAACTCAGAAAAACCTAGGCAGCATTTTTCAACAAACCTCACCTAGATCCCAAAAAAAACTCTTGCAAGTCACGTAGCAGAAAATGATCTCAAACTTCACACAAAAAATGCAGGAAGGTCGCATGAAAAACCCGTGTCATAAAAACAAGCACAAATCCTTCAAAAATTCCGTCAAAAATGCAAGGTCATAGGACCAAAAAGAAACCCTAGTCGCGTAGAAAATCTGGACGCGAAATGCAGAAATCCTCACACAAGCAGATGCAAAAGAGTCTTTCAAAAAATGCGACTCAAAAACCCTCGAAAACCCTTGAACCCTATCACGACTTGTCGCAGAAATCAAAACTCGCATGCGCCAAAGACTCAAAAAAACCACGAACTCAGATGTGAGATTTGTAGGTCACAATTTTATTCAAAAATCCACCCACGAATTTACTAGTCACCGCAAATTTTCTAGGTATAAAACCCAAGATTTTTCTTAATAAAAAAATCAAGCAAAAAGACTTAAAAAAAAAAAATCGAGTAAAACCACCTTCGATTTTTATCAAAAAATCAAGCAAAAAAAACTTTCTTAGGAAAACACGAATTTTTATTAAAAAAATTAAGCCTAAACTCCGATACCATGAAATGATAATTATTTGATGTTCGTTATTAAACAAGGAGAGGAATACTCCTTAAATAATACAATACAAGACGATGTTTCTAAAAAGAAACAATCGTTAACTAAAGAACTAAACTGAAAGTTGCTAAAACTAACTAAAGTAAACTAACAACTAAGATGACCATTAAATATTACAATAATACTTTACTAGATGGGGCTTAGAGTGTGTATAAAAAAAATTATGCTAACTCAATCAATAATTCAAGATTTAATCATTCAAGAGAATTATCGGTTTAAGGGAAGGGAAAAAATCTCGGATGGATTCTGCTTGACTCCTCAAGGCTTTAGGCCAAATTCCAAGGCGAGACTCAAGCTATTTATGTATATATACTCCTAAAGACGACGATCTCAATGCACTTCCAATAGGGGAGTGTAGTCTTTAGAGAGTGACTCAGGACCCAAATGGTCCTAATGAGTCTAAGTCTCTAGCCAAAGCACATACCTATCCTTTATAGATAGGTGCCTAACCCATTTAGGTAAATGCCCATCTCGAATGGATAGATGAACTCTTATCTCATATGGACAACTACCTAACCCATATGGTTGGATGCCTGTCCTGAATGGATGGATGCCTATCCTGTATGGATAGAAGTACCTGAGTATACAAATAAATAACAAAATAAAGACAATAAACAAAAAATAGTGGTAATTTTAGGGTAATTAGAATGGATTGTTACAACATCCAACAAAATCATCTTGAGATAACTTGTGAAGGTTCAAGAGGCAATTTTTTACATTGTAATCAACCAAAATTGATCCATATGGAGGTAGTCTAGCACTAATTGGGCAACAAATATTAAGTGAATGATCCTCAATAACATGTGGTGGGATTGCATTGAGTATCTCCTTAATTCGCCAAGTCCATTTTTAGTTTAATGTGTTATATTGGCATGGATAGGCCTTGTTTGGCAAAAAGGTAAAAGGCATCGACTCAATGATTCAGTCAATGATTCAGAAGATGAAGAACATCGTAAATGAGAAAGAGCAATCATCTAGGAGAAACTTAATTAAAATAACTACTCAAAATTATTGAAGAGAGATGGAACAAAATGACCACCTCATTACATCTTGCATTTGCAATGAGTACCAAATATTATAATGTTGAGATGTTTTTTTGTGTTGACAAGGATTGCCCCATATAGAGATTTAGAAGTCAACAAAGAATACAAGGCAACAATTTGTACTCTTCATTGATCCTAGTTTGTGAGATGCAATCAAGATTGAGTTCATAGATTTTGTACACTCCAATGACTTTCATATTGATACTCTTCGTGAAAAGTTCTAGGCTGATGTTCACAGTTGGTACTTTCATAGCCAACCATTCACACACCTACAATCTCTTGCAATCAAAATTCTATTGCAAGTTTTATTTTTTTTAAATTAAATTTCATTTATCATTTAAATTTTATAACTCTAAATTTCATTTATCATTTAAATTTTATAACTCTAACTCTCTAATCTTGTCTTAGTAGGTTGTTAGGTCATCTACTTCTAAGAGAAATTGGAGCACATACTCTTTCATCCACTCAATAAAGTGCAACCGACTACCCAAGAAAGATAAAGGACTAATTGTGTGTGCATTTCAAATTCCACCTTTCACACAGACAAAACAGCTACAAGGAAATGGGATATTGAGCCCAAACATACTAACTTGGATGCTTCCACTCAACTTGCTAAACTTAATGTTGAGGATGAGCTAGCTAATGAGCATGACAATGTCATTGGCACTTGTAGACACCTAAAATCATCCAGATCCTAACCAAATCTGATTTTATCCCAGTCTAGTGTTAATTAAATAAAACCAATGATTAATTAACATTCCCAATATTCCTCCTAACATTAATTAAATAAATACCAATCATTTATTTAATTAATTAATCTTTTATCCCCATTTTCCTCTTTAGTCTCCTTTAATTAAATAAATGATCAAGTTCACCTTCACATCCTTATCTTACAAAACTAAATAAATACATCCCATCTATTTAATTCTCCCAAAATCCCAATCAAATTGTTGACTAATACCAATTAGTTAACTAGTTAATTCACTTTAACATTCCAAAGAATGCTTAAGCCATGTTCAAACTTGGTATGCACTTGTTCAATCCATCTCACTTCTCCAAAACCCTCTCATAAAATCCCACTAGTCATTCCCCATGTTGGGACTCTAATTCTCAATTTTCCAAAATCAAAATTCAAATTTTGCCTAAATCAAGGAAGCGATTAAAGTCTTAGTTGATGAAGGGAGGAGTTGATAGTTCCCTAGTAACCCACAGTTGAACCATTGGTTCCTATTTCCCAAACCCTACCTAAGCTTTGACAACGTGTGGGGATGTTGAATGCGTGATGGTGTTGGTTCCCAATCAGCATGAAATCATCAACGGAAGAGAGAAGAAAGTGCGGGCAAGTGCCGATAGTGCCTGTTGACATTGTGATCGCTGACAAGGTGCAGATATGTTGCACGTGTTTGGTGGTTGGTTTTCAATAAGTGTTTGAGCATCAACAAAGGGTGAACCAAGGCTCACGTAGATTCAATTTTAATGCATTTGGGCACCAACAAACCAATGCTTTGTTTTAAATTTCAGCTACCTCCATTATTGGCGAACAGTTGTCCAACCAACCAAATTTAATTGTACTCATCCTCTTTCAATCTACATTTCCCATTTTGGGCATGATTCAACCTCCACCATGGATTTTGACACTGTTGTTGTACCGTGACGTAGGGTTTTTCGGCCAGAGAATGTTTTTATTTAGTTTTCCCTCCTTCATTATGATCATTGGACAGTACTGAGAAGCAAAGAAGAATAGAAGAATACTTCAAAGAAGGCAGATTTGTATAGAAAATCATTTTCAGAGCAATTTCAAGGAGGCAAAAGATAGTGTCAGATTGCTAATAGAAGATTAATATATCATTGTCCAATTTTATGTCTCCATTGATGTGTGGGAAAACTCCAAAAATGGACTATTTGTAGAATATTTTCTTCAGCACATTGGTTGTTGCGATTGTACTCATTTCAAAAGGAATATGAAATAATTCTAAGCTTGTTGCATGTCTTGTAACAACTCTTTTTGTGTTTACTTATGAGTTTGAATAGTTCATTGATGAATAACTAAGTACATAAAACTAGCAATAATAAATGTGGATGCATTTTAATGCATAAATTAGTTGCAATTTGTTCTTCCCTTTGCCATTTCTCCTTGTCATATGTGACTCTATTACCCTAAGATAGACACTGATCTCTCATGTACCCATTCCAGTCATAAACATCAAAACAAATCATTTAATACCTTTTCATTTTCAGTTTCAATTGTGTGGTTCATGATTACATTACATGCAGGGAAGAATATATATCAGTTTATGTGAATCATGCAACTCACTCCCATCTTGCATTCACTGTCAAGGTGTTATATCAGCTATACAGAGATCATTTAGTAGTCAGTTGTTCTCAGCCCAATGATAACGTTGGGGTTGAATCAACAATTTGGGTTTAACTACTAGTTCATGTGTTTGTTTTATTCTTTCACCTCTAGAAATACCCTCCTGAGTCTAAGCCAAGCTCAAAGTGCAAGAGAGATAACCCACTCTCGTAGAGTTAGCTCAGAGTCCTCCATTAGTCTATATATGAATTGATTTCACACACTTGTTGACAATTCTGACCTTGTGAGTGGATTTTGGTTCTAGGAAGCAGAGCTGTGATTTAGAGTCCTAACAGCCGAAAAGCATCCACAACCTCCATCTTACACGTGTGAGATCTCTTACCTATCAAATCACATATTCACATGTGATTCTCACAAATGTGTGAGATCAATCACATGCCACAATCACATATCCCCATGATCCTTCTCACACATGTGAGAACTTTTAATCTCCACCCTTTATTCAAACTAAAACAATGTTGACCATCCAAATTTGTTTAAACCTTACTCTCTTCAAGTGCACCAATCACAAGGTGCCACTCGGAGGCTTTTCCTTCTTCCAAACCCCTTAATCTTCCTCAACTATTGATCTCTTAGATCAATCTCAATTCTTGATCAATTATCCTCCCAACCTATAAATCAAACCATGTTAATTTTTAGATCAGACATGAACAGTAAGCAAAAAATAAACTCAGAACAGAGAACACAGAATTTTATCCTGGGAAAACCCTCCTACTTGAGGGAGAAAAACCCAGCAACACTTTTACTAATAAAAGATCAGGTACAACAGTGCAAAAATAGCACTTGAGAATCAGCCAAGATAGGCAGAGTACAAAATATAACCCAGCACTGAAGTAGTGCAAACTTATGAGCAATTGTAATCCTCCTTCTGAGTAGCGAACCTTCTTGATCAAGGAATGGCGAATGAATTGAATGTATATGTCTGAATGAGGAGAGTCTCTCTCCATTTATACAAGCCCAAGTGTCAAGCTTCACTTGAGCCAACCTCAACAAGTTGAATAAATGTTTATGGAATAAATGTTTGTGATCTGGCCGACTTGCCTTCAATGAATTCTTTTTGGGATAATACCTCCCAAAGCTACCAAAACATCAACAAACCATCCCCTAGCCAAAGAAATGAGGGCCTCTTAAATTTTTATGCAATTCCATTTTTTTAATCGGAGGTGCACTTTTGATGTAGATTAGGATTTGGAATGCACGTATGTTTGAATCCTCATTCTATCTTCTCCATCTTCATTATTCATAACACTGTTTGTGGATCTTCTAATATATCAATACCTACATCATCTAATATGTATGGTCATGATGATATTTTTGAAAACCCATCTGACACTGATGCCTAATTAGTGATGATTGATTATTGACACTTAAATCTTATTATTTTTAATTTTAATATATATCATGACTTCCAAGTTTGAGTAATTATATGACACTATGTGGTATTCTGAACTTAATTACTGCTGCAAATATGTATATATATCTGACTTAATTACTAACTTAATTACCCCCCAAAAAATTGACCAAACCCATGAACCCAAAACTTGAACCAGTACCAAGATCAGTAACTTATCCTAAGACTAAGTTGCATGAGTTCTTTTTTATATTTCAGATTGGGTGACATCTTGACTGAATGTTTGACTAAATCTGATTGAGAACTAAGCTCATTAATTGAAGGTGGCTTGGAGTTAACCCACAAGATGAGTTTACTGAACTCAGTCATCTAATTTGACATTAAATTCAATCAAGGAGAGTAAATGAGGTGCTGACTAAAATGCTAACTAGGACTGACATCTAATTCATCTAAATGAGGTGAATATTATGAATTGCCCACATTACAATTATTATTTTTGTAACTCAAATAATTCAACCTAAGCTACCTAGCTAAACTTAGATAAACTTAACATAATAAGGTGTATTTTAACTATGATGCTAACTGGGGCTCAATTCTAGTTCATCCATATGAGTGCTTAATATGATTTACAAACATTACAATCAATTAATTTCATAATTTTCATAATCTTGCCTAAGCTTCCTACTTAAACTAGAGTAAACATAGAATAATAAGATGCATAAATATTTTACACCAACATGACTGTCCTTAGGATTGGTAGGGGTTTCCTAGACTCACAAGAAACTTGGGGGACATTTCAGAAATGCTCCCCGATTGTTTTCTGTATCAGGTACTGCAGTCAGAAAAAACAAATGATCAGCAAAAACTAAGAAACATTTCCTTTCCATCCTAGAGTATGGAAAATAGGGAAATCGGGGATAAAGGGTTTTGAGGCAGGAATTGCATTTCCAGGAACCCTATATTAGCATATGAATATGCCTTGTAATCATGCACTAATGAGATGCTTTTATCTGTTAGTTTCTATGATTCAAAGGGCACTGTATGTGAAGAATGGAAGATGGACAAATCTGAATGCACACAACATATCTGTCAAATTAACATAGGGAAATAAGTTGGGATGAGAGGTTTTCAGGTAGGAAATGCATTTACTGGGACCCTATATTAGCATCTGAATATGCCTTGTAATCATGCAGTAATGAGATGTTCTTGTCTGTTAATTTATATGCTTCAATGGGCACTGTAAGTGAAATAGGTAAATAGGGGACAAGGGGTTTTGAGGGAGGAGATGCATTTCCAGGGACCCTATATTAGCATCTGAATATGCCTTGTGATCTGCACTATGAAGATGCTTTTATCTGTTAATTTATTTGATTCAAAGGGCACTGTAAGCGAAGAATGGAAGATGGACAAATCTGAAACTGCACAAAATATTTGTCAAATTAACATTGTTTTCCATTAAAAAGGTGTACATAAGCTGAATCTAAGTAATAGTTTTCCAAAATTCACAGTGGAGTTTAAGGGCAAGAAAAGGCAGATTAGACAATTGGCTAGACACAAAATTAATATCTATTTCCAAATAGAATCATACAAATGAGAAAAATGACATTTATATGCTTTAGGATATGCCATACCTCCAATCTTGGCCTCTTGATTCTGGAAGTTGCTGTTGACTTTATCTCTTGTGACTCTTCATTATTGTATTGTTGGAAACTGTTGGTTACAGTTCCACCTGAAGATACAGCGCTTACAGGAATGGAAATCATATGACGCTTCATTTTCTTTACTGCAGTATTACCATCCTGAGACATTAGGTTTCTTGCTTGCAAACGACACTTTGTCATAGCAGCCAGATCCTCCCCAACAGCAGCTCTGGAACCATTTCCTGGTGCAGATCCAGCCATCCTATCCATCAAGCTTACTACTGAGCCTATGTCATTCACAGCAGAAGCTAGAGCCTTATGGGACATTCTATTTATCTGAAAAAAATCAGAAACAAAACAGAATGTTAGATAGATTACCATCGTAGGTAAAGCTCAATGTAAACTCAATTGATTAACTAAAAATCACTTGTTCATAATCCCCTTCAAAATACGTTCTGTGACTGCCTGGGGTAATGATGCTCAATTCTTTAACCATAACTTAAATAAGCAAACCCAATATAAAAGCATAATGGGATATAATTTCACCTTTTGCATTGTAAATCAAGCTACCGTTAAGAAATAAATTTTCAAACTAGGCCTGACAGTTATGTACCTATTGAAGCTGATAAAAAAGTGTTGTGTGTGTGACTTGTAAACAGACAAATTCGTTTCATTTTTTTTCAAATATAGCGTTACACAATCAGGATTCTTAATGTTCTGTGTTACTGGATCCACCTATGGACTGGCCGGATCCGTGAACCAATCCAATCAGCCTTCGGATACGAGCAAGACATGGCGAAAGGGAGTTGGATTCATTTCAGACGAACGTGAGCAAACCCAAGGTGGAATCTGAGGGGGCCTACGCAAAACCCTAGGTGAATCCATCAATTCCCCTACAGTTTCTTTTTAAATATATATTTTTTTAATTTTTTCCTATTTTGACTTTGACCTGGGCACCCTAAAACAGATTTCAAGCCCTAAAAGTCACTTCTAAAGCATTTCAAACACTAAAACAAGTTCATTTTAGCTCATTTCTATTGCAAAAAACAAATACAATTCCAAAAGTCTAAAATTTCATTTTTGCTTGTCATTCAACAAAGAGAGTTGAAGATTGATCTTTGTAATTGCATTACCATTCCTACGTATTTGCAAGTGTCTATTAGCTGCCAAGAAGATCATAGATAAATATTTTTGCAAAGAGGTAAGTTGTTTTCATTTTTTTCCTCCATTTTTGTTTTAAAAACATGAAACAAATTGTTTACTTTGTTTTTCTTTCAATTTTCTACAAATGTATCACTATGCTTAAAATTTTAAAAGAGCTAGGTTTTCTTCTTTTTTTCATTTTTAATATGTTATTTATTTTGAATGTGTTGTTTATAAAATTTCTTGCCATAATAATTACAATGGCAACTAGTTGTAGCTCCACAAGCCAACCTAAATTCAAAGTAGATTCATGTTCTCTATAAAGGTATGTTGATATGATACAACCGGTTCCAAGTGGTGGGGTATGCAAAGTAAGTACAGGTCGAGCTCTCAGTCAAGCCCTAACTGGCCCCTATATATATGGGGGCAATGCCCCCCCACCCCAAAACACATATATAGATTTAGATTAGATAGGGAAACCGAATACTACGCCACGCTCACCCCTCTCTCGCTGGTCAAATGCCCATATAGAGTACAGCAAAGGGGGCCCTCCCCAGGTATATGGCACCCAAATCTCTATCTATAGATAGACTATCTATTTGATTCGAGGAGTACATTCGATCTATTATGTATGGAATATGACTCAACCCAAATAGAAGTCAGCTGATGTTAGATATTCAAGTTCATATAGTTGAGTGAAAGCACATTTGTGTGGAATAACTAGACTAAGCATCAAAGCTTGCCTTGAAAAGAATGGTGTACCTATGTCATCAAAGCAAATAATAGCATATATTATGGAGCAAGAGCAAGCAGATGAACTAATAATCCATAGAGCAAATCATCCTTTAGCAAAAAGAATATCAAAGGGAATGAAGCCCCCCCTATGCCCCCGTATAATCCCAATGTTGTGGTAGAGAACCATCCATTTTTGGCCACTCCTAAGAGTGAAGAATCCACTACAAATTAAAGACCAAAAGGACCTTTGGAAATTGCATTTCAAAATGATACTCGAGAAATTGTCGATCAACACACATGATGTATTGATGCAAATAGGTTGGCTTTCAATGTTGTTTGCTCACCATATTAGAAAGAAATGGTGAGGAAAAATTAATGAGACTCCAAAAAAGTATAAGGGCCCAAGTTTTGATAAAGTGTGTGGAACCTTATTAGACAAAGAAGTAAAACTTGTAGAAGATTCATTGAAGCCCATAAGGGATTCATGAACCAAGACAAGGGTATCCATTGTTTCCAATGGAAGGAAAGATGCTAAAAATCAGTCCATTGGTCGATGTCATAGCACTGTCCCCAAAACAAGAAATGTTTTTGAGAGTTGTGGATTGTGAGGGGCAAGTTAAGGACAACTAATTTATAGCTAATATTCTTATTGCAGCCATTGAGGAAGTGGAACTCCATAACATTGTTCAAATCATAATGGTCAATGCAAAAAATTGTACAGCTACTAGGTTGTTGGTTGAGGAACACTATTTACACATCTTTTGTACACCTTGTGCGGTCCACTCTCACAATCTTATGTTACAAAAGATTGGAAAATAAAATTGATTGAACCAAAGAGTTGTATGCAAAGGCTAAGGAGATCCAAATGTTCATCACCAACCACCACACATTGCAAGGCATATTTAGATCATTTTCAAATTTGGAGCTATTGAAGGTAAGTGAAGTAAGATAAAATTTTATATTTTAGTTTCACTTTAGTTACTTGAATTTTTTTTTAATTTAGTTACTTAAGTCTTCATTTGATTGTGTATTCTAATTTTCCTTTAAAGTTTTTTTTTAATAGGTTGTTGAGACCCATTTCACCTCTAACACAATCTTCTTGAGACGACTTATGAAAGATTGAGGGGCATTTTTGAGCATGGTCATTAGCCAAACTTGGTGCATATTTAGGCAAAGCAACACTAAGAAGGAAACAAATATCAAGTGGATGATCCTAAATGACACTTGGTGGGATGGTGTGTAGTATCTTCATAGTTTCACCGAGCCCATTGTGAGTAGGATTCATTATACTAACATGGACAAGCCTTGCTAGCAAGACCCTAAACAAATTTTCTTCAAACAAGTGCACACAATTATTAAAGAAAGATAGAACACAATGACCACTCCACTACCTCTTCTTGCCTTTGCATTGAGCCCAAAATACTATAGTGCCGAAATTATTTTTGTACTAACAAAGAATGCCCCATATAGAAGTTTTGAAGTCATTGAAGGGTACAAGGCAGCATTTTGTAGACCCTTCTCTAATCTAATTTGCAAGATGTAGTCATGAGTGAGTTGCTTGATTTTGTACACTCAAATGATCAAAGTAACGAGGCTCTTCGTGATAAGTTCAAGAAGGATGCTCACAATGGTGGTTCTTCCACGAACAACAGTTCCAACACCTACAACCCCTCTCAATCAAATTTTTACTGCAGATAAATTTAATTTATATTTTTTATATTTAAATATTGATCTATAGTTTCTTTTTAAATTTATATTTATAATGTGTAACTCTATCTCTCTACTTTGTCTTCATAGGTTGAAGAGCACACAGAAAATACTGAGAGGGGGGCTGAATCAGTAGCTCTCAAATTGAAGGAACCCCGCTCTTCACGTGGAAAGCCCTTTTGAGTAAAAAACCACAGCAGATCAAAAGCTTTCATTAACCACAAAAGGGCACCAACCCAGATTACAAAAGTGGCCACCAACTCACTAGAAGCACCAACTTCGAACTGCTGAAGCACCAACTCTAGCATGAGCACCAACTCACTGAAGATTAGCACAACTCTGCAACTCTGATTCTTGACTTCAAAATACGCCCCTCACAAACAGATACAGGAATTAATACCATATATGAACAACTCAACTCCCCCAAATCACACTTCACTCCATAAGCCAGTCTTCATAAATCCTACGCAACATAATGCATAGAAATGTATCCATATGTAGCACTGGAACTTATCGAATCTCAGAAGCTTTTGTTAAAACTCCAACAACCATCTCACATGCTTCACACCCAATGCCTTGATACACATATTTAGTCTAGACTTGAAATTGCATAATGTCCAAACTCTTTAATATCTTTCACGCACCCACAAAAACTTCAACTTCAACATTTCTCCATACAAGATCGCCTCAAAAATAATGCAAGAACATCACAAAATTGAAAATACAACTAAATATACTTTGTTTTCAAAACAAGGTGACTTCATCACAGCTCTCATGTAAATCAATAATGATTCAAACGACATGAAAGAAGCACGACTATCTATCACCCATGTGTATGTTTGTAGATAGATAACCACGTCCAAAAGGAATGCAAAGACGAATACGACAAAGACAATATCTTAAACCATTAACACCATACACTAAGTACTGAAAATGAAATCCACTCTAATAAAGAACGGCACAAAAATCTTTCTTCAGCATTGCCACGACTTCAAACAAGGACCATGTCTTCCTCAATCTTCAACCAAAAATTAACTCCTCATAGAGTCATTTACGACTTTATTTTCAGATTCCACATATCTCAAAAACTCACTCAACCAAAAAACAACAAAAGAGTGGCACGACAATACATTTACTTCACACAAACTCATAACTCAGTCCAGCCAAGAGTAACTACCATCATTTTTGAATATTCACGACTTAAGACATTAAGCCGCCCCCATACACCAAACTCTATGCGACAATACCAAGAATGAAGAATTCATTTGAAAAATAAACATATCCTCTAAGCACAAAGATGAACATACATCACACGATATCCTCATCAGACACATCCAGAAAGATTTGTAATGGAAAAATAATCAAAAATAAATGATCACTCCATATTAAATCTCCACGACCTTATTCAAATCATCCACCAACATTGACAAAGAGTTCACCAAAAAAAAGGACAGGTCACGAAGGCTAGTAATCATTAACACGGCTTCCTGTAGTTGCGTCCAACACTATCACAACTTAAAATGCATTGAAAACCATTTCCAAATTTCAAGACACTTTGAAAAAGCATAAGAGCACGTCTTTTTCTTCTTCGACCTTGACACACACAGAGAAACAATTAGAAAAAATAAAGGCACATAAATTCATAATAGATTTAACACCGTCACAATTCACACAAAATGACTCTTATTCACACCACATGCGCCAAACAATGTAGGCAGCAATGGCATCCCATCTCCCACACATAAGAGATTTGGTGAAGACATTTAGGAATTTGTCAATAATAGGATACACAATACCATATTGTAGCATGCAAATAAACTA
>VDFB02252722.1:0-27602 GCA_007258455.2 Sequoia sempervirens | reverse complement strand
CAACTCTGCAACTCTGATTCTTGACTTCAAAATACGCCCCTCACAAACAGATACAGGAATTAATACCATATATGAACAACTCAACTCCCCCAAATCACACTTCACTCCATAAGCCAGTCTTCATAAATCCTACGCAACATAATGCATAGAAATGTATCCATATGTAGCACTGGAACTTATCGAATCTCAGAAGCTTTTGTTAAAACTCCAACAACCATCTCACATGCTTCACACCCAATGCCTTGATACACATATTTAGTCTAGACTTGAAATTGCATAATGTCCAAACTCTTTAATATCTTTCACGCACCCACAAAAACTTCAACTTCAACATTTCTCCATACAAGATCGCCTCAAAAATAATGCAAGAACATCACAAAATTGAAAATACAACTAAATATACTTTGTTTTCAAAACAAGGTGACTTCATCACAGCTCTCATGTAAATCAATAATGATTCAAACGACATGAAAGAAGCACGACTATCTATCACCCATGTGTATGTTTGTAGATAGATAACCACGTCCAAAAGGAATGCAAAGACGAATACGACAAAGACAATATCTTAAACCATTAACACCATACACTAAGTACTGAAAATGAAATCCACTCTAATAAAGAACGGCACAAAAATCTTTCTTCAGCATAGCCACGACTTCAAACAAGGACCATGTCTTCCTCAATCTTCAACCAAAAATTAACTCCTCACAGAGTCATTTACGACTTTATTTTCAGATTCCACATATCTCAAAAACTCACTCAACCAAAAAACAACAAAAGAGTGGCACGACAATACATTTACTTCACACAAACTCATAACTCAGTCCAGCCAAGAGTAACTACCATCATTTTTGAATATTCACGACTTAAGACATTAAGCCGCCCCCATACACCAAACTCTATGCGACAATACCAAGAATGAAGAATTCATTTGAAAAATAAACATATCCTCTAAGCACAAAGATGAACATACATCACACGATATCCTCATCAGACACATCCAGAAAGATTTGTAATGGAAAAATAATCAAAAATAAATGATCACTCCATATTAAATCTCCACGACCTTATTCAAATCATCCACCAACATTGACAAAGAGTTCACCAAAAAAAAGGACAGGTCACGAAGGCTAGTAATCATTAACACGGCTTCCTGTAGTTGCGTCCAACACTATCACAACTTAAAATGCATTGAAAACCATTTCCAAATTTCAAGACACTTTGAAAAAGCATAAGAGCACGTCTTTTTCTTCTTCGACCTTGACACACACAGAGAAACAACTAGAAAAAATAAAGGCACATAAATTCATAATAGATTTAACACCGTCACAATTCACACAAAATGACTCTTATTCACACCACATGCGCCAAACAATGTAGGCAGCAATGGCATCCCATCTCCCACACATAAGAGATTTGGTGAAGACATTTAGGAATTTGTCAATAATAGGATACACAATACCATATTGTAGCATGCAAATAAACTAGCCAATAATGAAGACACGTCAAAGATATTGTGATTCGTTAAGCTGTCGCACAATATAGAAGCGCCATAGATAACAAGTCGTCGGCATTCATTACTAAGGCGTTACCACACAATCAGAGCCACCATCACTAAAGACATAGGCGTTACAAGTAGATTCAACCTCAAGGCTGATATGGCATGCCAAAAACAAAACTGACTAGACAAACCTCCACAGTGGCATATAACTTGGACAACAATGACGAACTTTGACATCAATGACAAAATGTCCAACAATCTCCGCTTTGCCATTGATGGCAACACCTTTTGAAACCAAAACCAATACTGCTCTTGGCAACACCTCTTGAAGCTTGTACTGTTCTAAAACCAATACTGCTCCCCCTGACTCACTACTCCCTCTTTGACATCAATGACAAACTGAACAACCTGCAAAACTGAAACAGGGCTGATAAAATGTGACAATTAAAGCTCCCCCTGAGTCAAAACAGCAACTAAAAGATGGAGTGAAATCACTCCCAACTTCTCCCTCAAGTATTCAAATGTTTCCTTTCTGCTATGCCATAACCATCCTTCATCTTCCTAGCTCATAAAACACTTTTCTCTTTTGATATCATTAAGAATATAAAGATTGTTAGCAGCACTCTACTAGCTTCTGCAATATTTTTACCATCCTTACTGATTTCACAAATATCAAAGTTGAAAACAAGAGTGTGCCCTTGGTCACACATTTGACTCACACTCAATAAATTATGTTTCAGACCTTCAACATACAAAACATTCTCTACCTTTGGTCTTTCATCATTCAACATAAGAGTACCTTTACCTGAAATTTTTGCATATGCATTGTCTCCAAACCTTACTATACTACCATTCGTTTTCTTCAATGTGAGAAACTTGTTTTTGTCACCTATCATATGTCTGGAACAACCACTCTCAATGTACCATTGATCACTCTCATTATGTGCATGCATGGCTATTTGCACAATCAATGATTCAACTTTTTCATTTCCAAATTTTAAGACACTTCGAAAAAGCATAAGAGCACGTCTTTTTCTTCTTCAACCATGACACACAGAGATTCAGCGTCATCGCAATTCACATAAAACGGCTCTTATTCACACCACATTGCCAAACAATGTAGGCAGCAATGGCATCCCGTCTCCCACACATAAGAGATTTGGTGTGGACATTTAGGAATCTGCCAATAATAGGTTACACGATACGATCTTGTAGCATGCAAATAAACTAGCCGGTAATGAAGACATGTCAAAGATATTGTGATTTATTAAGCCATCGCACAATATAGAAGCGCCATAGATAACAAGTCGTCGACATTCATTACTAAGGCATTACCACACAATCAAAGCCACCATCACTAAAGACATAGGTGTTACAAGTAGCTTCGACCTCAAGGCTGATATGGCATGACAAAAACAGAGCTTACTAGACAAACCTCCACAGTGGCATATAACTTGGACAACAATGACGAACTTTAACATCAATGACAAAATGTCCAACAATCTCCCCTTTGTCATTGATGGCAACACCTTCTGAAACCAAAACCAATACTGCTCTTGGCAACACCTCTTGAAGCCTGTACTGTTCTAAAACCAAAACTGCTCCCCCTGACTCACTACTCCTCCTTTGACATCAATGACAAACTGAACAACCTACAAAACTAAAACGGGGCTGATAAAATGTGACAATGAAAGCTCCCCCTAAGTCAAAACAGCAACTCAAAGATGGAGTGAAATCACTCCCAACTTCTCCCTCAAGCATTCAAATGTTTCCTTACTACTATGCCATAACCATCCTTCATCTTTCTGGCTCATACAACACTTTTCTCTTTTGATATCATTAGGAATATAAAGATTGTTAGCAGCTCTACTAGCTTCTACAATATGTCTACCATCCTTACTGATGAAAACAAGAGTGTGCCCTTGGTCACACATTTGGCTCACACTCAATAAATTATGTTTCAAACCTTCAACATACAAAACATTCTCTACCTTTGTTCTTTCATCATTCAACATAAGAGTACCTTTACCTGAAATTTTTGCATATGCATTGTCTCCAAACTTTACTGTACCACCATTCATTTTCTTCAATGTGAGAAACTTGCTTTTGTCACCTGTCATATGTCTGGAACAGCCACTATCAATGTACCATTGATCTCTCTCATTATGTGCATGCAGGGTTGTTTGCACAATCAATGATTCTACTTTTTCTACCTCTTTCTTCTTCCTCCAAACCTTCTCATTAACTTCCTTTTCAGCCACCTATTGCTCTTCCTTTTTACTTTGCGTGAAAAATTCTGCAAAATTGCTTCTACAAGTATTTGCAGTATGACCAAAGATATTGCATTTGTAACATATAACATTGTAATTCATCAAAGGAGCAAAAGAGTTCTTATTCATAAATCTGAAATCATTTATTGCATAAACTCTACAGTTTGCTGCCTTGTGACCAAAACGATTGCATGAAAAACAATACCCATAAAAGAAAGAATTGTTAAACCTGGTCATATGAGGTTGCCTTGAAATAGGAGGTCTTTTGAAGGTGTTATTTCTGATTTTCGATTGCGAACCTTTTGTGCTATTAAAAGTTGTTCTTTTGCTTTTCTTTGTTTTCTAGCATGGAACTTTGACCTTCTTCAAATCCAACTCTACCTTTATCAGCAGAAGACTTCTGTGAACTAATGATCTTGTCCAATGACATAGAAATTTTCTGATTTATCACCTCATGATTCAGCTGTAACAATGATTTGTCTAATTTTCTAAGTGAAACTATTTCAGCTTCAAGTCTTTCATAGTTTTCTTCGTTTAGCTTAAGCTGATTTCTGATTTCTTCTTCAACTTTTTCTAGCTTCTTCAATCTGAACTTTTAGATCAACAATCTTCTTTTCAGCTTCTCCAAGTGCTTGAGATGCAATAACCTTAGATTCATTGTCTTCTTGCTGCTATAATTTCAACTTCTGATTTTTCTTATTCAGTTTTTTGATTTCACCTAATGCACTAACAAGATCTACTTCTTCATCATATTGCTCATCTTCAATCTCAAGCATATTTACTTCTTCAGCCATAAATAAGATTTCTTCTACTGAAGACACTTCATTTGAACCCATGTGTGCTAACAGGATCTACCTCCAAGCGATTAAGCTCTCAAAATGAAGGAATGTTGCCTTAATACCAAGTGAAAAGCACACAGGAAATACAAAGAAGGGAACGGGTGGGGGGAGAGGGGCCGGTGGGCGCAAGTTAATCAATATTTTAAACTTTTAAACACATGAAACCATATGAAACAGCAAATAGAACAGTAAGAGAAAACATCAAGAAAGAAGAACACCAATTTTATGTGGAAAACCCTTTCGGGTAAAAAACCACAATAGATCAATAGCTTTCATTAACCACAAATGGGCACCAACCCAAATTACAAAAGTGAGCACCAACTCACTAAAGATTAACACAACTATGCAACTTTGATTCTTGACTTCAAAATATGCCCCTCACAAATAGATACAGGAATGAATACCATATATGAACAACTCAACACCCCCAAATCGCACTTCACTCCATAATCCAAGAATATCACAAAATTGAGAATACGGTTGAAGATACTTTGTTTTCAAAACAAGGTGACTTCATTACATCTATCACGCAAATCAATAATGATTCAAATAACATGAAAGAAGCACGACTACCTATCACCCATGCATATGTCTGTAGATACATAACATGCGTCCAAAAGGAATGCAAAGACAAATACGGCAGAGGCAATATCTTAAACCAATATGCAAAGTACTGAAAATGAAATCCATTCTAATAAAGAACGGCACAAAAATCTTCATTCAACACTACCATGAATTTCAAACAAGGACCATGTCTTCCTCAGTCTTCAACCAAATTAACTCCTCACAGACTCATTTAGAACTTTATTTTCAGATTCCACATATATCAAAAACTCACACAACTTCAATCGAAAAACAACAAAGGAGGAGTGGGACGGCAATACATTTACTTCGCACAAACTCATAACTCAGTCCAACCAAGAGTAACCGCCATCATTTTTTAATATTCACGACTTAAGACATTGAGTCGCCCCAATACACCAAACTCTATGCGAAAAATACCAAGAATGGACAAGTCATTTGAAAAATAAAGATATCCTCTAAGCACAAAGACGAACACACATTGCGCAATATCCTCATTAGACACATCCAGAAAGATTTGTCACAAGAATAATCAAAATAAATGATCACTCCATATTAAATCTCCACGACCTTATTCAGATCATCCACCAACATTGACAAAGAGTCTGCCAAAAAAAAGTAAAGGCCACGAAGGCCAGCAATCATTACCACGGCTTCTTGTAGCTGTTTCCAACATTATCACAACTTAAAATGCATAGAAAAACATTTCCAATTTTTAAGACACTTCAAAAAAGCATGAGCACGTCTTTTTCTTCTTTGACCACGACACACAAAGAGCCGATTAGAAAAAATAAAGGCACATAATAGATGCAGCGTCATTGCACTTCACACAAAACGGCTCTTATTCACACCATACGCACCAAACAATGTAGGCGGCGATGGCATCCTGACTCCCACACATAAGAGATTCAGTGAAGACATTTAGGAATCCACCTATAATAGGATACGCAATACCATATCATAGCATGCAAATAAACCAGCCAGTAATGAAGACACGTCAAAGATATTGTGATTTATTAAGCTGTCGCACAATATAGAAGCGCCATAGATAACAAGCCATCGACATTCATTACTAAGGTGTTACCACACAATCAAAGCCGCCATCACTAAAGACATAGGTGTTACAAGTAGATTCGACCTCAAGGTATGTCATGACAAAAACAAAGCTGACTAGACAAACCTCCACAGTGGCATATAACTTCGACAACAACGACGAACTTTGACATCAATGAGAAAATGTCCAACATAGGATGCTAGTTCGTCTGCATTAAAGGCAATTAGAGCACATCCACTTAGTAAAATGCAACAAATTGCACTCATAAAAAGCAAAGAACTTAGTGTATGTGCATTCCAACTTGTGCCTCCTTTCACACAAACAACATGGCTATAAGGAAGGGGTCATAAAGTTTTGGGATATGGAGTCAAAGCATACTGACTTGGATGCTTCTACTTCCCAACATATTGCACTTAAGGAGTCTAAAAGCGAGCACACTTTTAGTGCAAGTGGCAATGGCACTACTTATAGCTCTTCAAATGTTCCTACATCATCTAATGTCAATGATGATGATTTAGAAAATCCATTTGACGCCAAAAACTAATTATTGAACTTGATATTATTATTTTAATATTGAACTTGAAGTTTGAACAATGAATATTTTATTATATTTATCATTTATGTTTTGAATGACATTCGAGTTGATGGTTTTGTTGTTTCTATGATGTTATGTGCTATTCTAATCTTATTTCCTACTTTTGGGATGCATACATATATGTGTGTGTGTGTGTGTGTGTGTGTGTGTGTGTTTTGTATAGATGAACCCAAAATGAACCCAACCCAAAAAAAAAATCCTTGATCATCTAATGTCAATGATGATTATAAAATTAATGATTTAGAAAATTCATTTAACACTGAAAACTAATTGTTGAACTTGATATTATTATTTTAATATTGAACTTGAAGTTTGAACAATGAATATTGTATAATATTTATCATTTATGTTTTAAATGACATTCGAGTTTATGGTGGTTTTGGTGTTCCTATGACACTATGTGGTGTTCTAATCTTAGTTCCTACTTTTAGGATGTCTCTGTGTGTGTGTGTGTGTTTTGTGCGTACAAACCCAACCAAAAAAAATGCTGGATTCATGAATCCAAACCAATATCCGTATCAAAACCAGTAGCTTGGTTAATATTTAACAAATTAAATTGTCCACCAACATTCCAACCATAAAGAAAAAAATATTTCTATACAAAAGAACTAATTGATTGTTGACAAGAACAAAGGACACTGCATATGGCCTTTGCAACCAGAACTATTATCAGAATGGTCCCTTAGAGCTACTTTTTGGTATGTTGGAAAATGCATTACCCAACCCTAACATATCACAACTGGGTGAGATTGGAGATGGCATATAGGAATCTAAAATATATGCTGACAAATAATAGTGATAATAGCCCCTTGGACTAAAATGTAATGAAGTCCGTATGAGCTCCTTCAGTATTTAATCCAATAGATAAGTTCAGGCCATAGACATAAACTTCCAACCAAACTGAAATTACATCTGTCAATCACAAGGTCGAATTGATGGGATGTTTAGTTATTACATTGGCAAATCCAAGCTTTGGTAGCTATAACAGTTTGATCTTTGTTTAATTGTTTCCAAACAGAAAAAGGGCATTAAGATAAACCCAACTGAAAAGTTAAGGGATGTGACTGATATATTTGCATCTCTATTATTTCAGGACAAAATCTCCTGAAACCAAAGATTGCATATGCCCAACTAATAGCATAACTGATGCTTCTTAACTAGCAACAATAAACAGACTTTCATCAAAGTTATCCATCTTCACTTATTTCAATAGGTAGCTAGAAAAGGGAAGCCTCTATCCTTTCCAACACTAAGATGAAGTTTAATTAATACAAACCACTTTTCTCAAGCGCTCAAAAGCAGGTTCCTCTGTGCTTGACTTGTCTTCCATAAGAAGCCCTGCTGAAACGGTTTGCTCCTGGTTGATAATATTGTGAGAAGGGCTAGGTGAAAAACCATCTAATAAAGGCGAAGCAGAAATTCCAGGTGTGCCAATAGCTAGTGCAGTAGCTGTCTGCTGAACTCCCGGACCACATCCAACATTGGAAATTGAAGAAAATGCTGAAGATTGTTTTTCAGCATCTTCTGAGGTCATCTGTTGCAGGGGAGTTCCAACTTTAGGAAATTGAACTTGAACTGATGATGCAACTAAATTTTGCTGGCCTATTTGTGGAGAGGATTGCTGGGAGACTTGAGGAGAAGCAGTCGAGAGGAGTGGTGGTGAAGAGACAGAAAGTGATGTTCCTGTCTTAAACTGCTGCTGCTGCTGCTGTTGATAAATTGGACGCTGAGCTAATGAATGATTTTGCTGCAATAATGTTTGCTTAACAGTGGCAGCCTGTTTTATCTTTACATCATCGCTCATATCATTAACTTGTGGAAGTTGTGACATTTGTTGTGCCTGGAACTGAGCCTGCAGCTGAGCAGCTTGTTGCTGCTTCTGCTGTAACTGCTGCTGTTGTTGCTGCTGTTGTGCTTGTAGAAGCTTCCGATGTGCTTGTAAACTCTCTTGATGTTTTATTGCTTGATGGTGATGTAAAGCATTGGAATTTGATTGTAGAGGATTTATGTTGTTTTGTTGTAAAGTGCTGATCCCACTCTGCTGTAAGGAATTGATGCTATTCTGCTGAATGGCAGAATTGTTTTGCTGAAGGGCATAACTATTATTATTATGTTGAAGCAAGCCAACTGAACTCTGCTGAAAGGTACCTACACCAGTTCCCTGTGTAGAATTTAGATTGGCCACAGGTTGCATTGCAGTTCGGATATTTTGTTGTGATGTTTGAAGACCAGACTGAAGCAACATTTGTCTAGAACTAGGCTGAACAGGTGGCACAGTGTTTGATTGCATTGATGTCATTGGAACCTGTGAATTCATCTGTTGGAGATGGTTAGCTTGCTTCTCTTGTTGCATCTGAGGTACTTGAAGTTGTGACTGCTGAATAGATTGCACCTGACTTCCAGCCTGATGTGGAATTATTTGTTGTCCTTGTTGTTGCAATGCAGGTCTTCTTAACCTAGCTTGGCTTAGAAGAGTTTGAATTTGCATCTCAAAAGTGTCTAGCCTTTCTTCTTTCATTCCTGGTGAAATACCATTCCTTGGAAGTTGAATATATTGAAGGAAACGGCTCACTTGAACTTTGTAGCCCTGAAGCTTTTCCAATTGATCACGTGGCATAGGCTGCCAAAAAAACAGTTTGTGAGAAGTCATGCACATTTAATAAAGGCAGATCTATCATAACCATTAATATTTGTCATTACAAGATACTACAGTTGTTAGCAACTAGTAACCGTGATGGTTAATTCATTACTATCGGCATTTGCAATGTTGTTAAGCTAGATCAGAGTTTTGCTACCATCATTTGAAAAAATTAGAAGAATAAAGCAATCAGGGAGAAACATAAACGCACCTGCTGAGATTTGATATGAAGCCTTTGGTACAAATCTTGTAAGTCTGAATGGTACATTTCCTTGAGAATTTGCAGCTGCAAGAAAAAAAAATCACAATCTTTTTCATAATTATATTTGTCTTCTGGGAAGCTCATGATTGATCAGGGTAATTCAAACAGTGATAAATAAAATTCCATTTAAGGGCTGTCAAGGCCTCTGTTTGTACATATGATTCATGAATGCCAATGCTACAGTATCAGGTTACAAACTGAGACCCAGGATCAATATAAGGAAAATGAAACTTGTCATTTAATCTATAATAAGAGTACTTAAGCATCCACATACAGGAAGAACCATTTCTATTGAATATCAAACCATATTACATAAAGGAACCCAAAGCTTTGGAATTTCAAAAAAGATTTAAAACTCTGACAAAAAATAGAATATATAAAATTTTACCCTCTGATAAATCCTCTCCTGCATGTCAACAACAGTTGTTTGTCCTGTTTGAGCTGATGACTCCATTTTTGCTGGAAATTCCACAGTTTCCAGATATATTAGACCACAGAGTCTTATAATACACCATGTAATCCAAGTGCATACGTTAAGATATCAAATATTCCATATAAGGATTACTGCTGAAGAATAAAATAAATGCACGAAATGAGACATATAGCATACCAATTGCCCTAGCAACCAAAAAACTTACAAATTGAAATAGCCTTAAGTTCAAATATAATATTCCTTAAGCAATCACTCCAAAATATCTTCTGTTATGAGATCCAAAGATGTTTTCTCTTCTTTATCTACACCTTCAAGGTATTTTCTCTGTTTTTCGTCTTTATGTTCCTCTACTTGATGTTCATTCTATTCTAAGTCTACTCCTTCAGCTTCTTCCCAACTGAACTTGACAGCTCCCTCAAAAAATTCCCAGCAGTCCCCTTCCTCACCTTTGAGGAAAACTTCTAAATAAAACTTCTAAAGTCTCAAAATACATGCTTATCTCTAAAATAATACCACCTTTCTCAACAAGGACTTATCTCTCTCCAAAAAATGAGGGTAAGTCTCCAAATTGAGGTATTCATCCCATGAATCACACTTCAAATAAAAGTTATGATTTCAAAAAAAGATACATTCAAAGGTATTTTGCTTTTGTACAACTTCAGTGGACTTAATGGTGAAGCTTTGTTTGTGTATTCATCTTGTAGGTCACAAATCCAAATCCAAAAGGGGATTAGGTTGTACACAGTAATGAACAAGATATAATGCAAACGGAAAATATAAAAACCCCATGGAATGCTTTCATAAAAGGGGATCTCATCTTCCAATTTGCTGTATTGCTTGGCAATGACCTAAAGACTACCTTTACCTTCACTTTTTATCAAATATAAAATAAAAAATATGTAGGTAAGTGGCTCAAAAAAATTCCTTTGTAATAAAAAAAATAACACATAAATTAATTGCATTGCAAGATATAATGCTTTTCTCAGAGTGTCAAATGGCAAAGCAGCAATACAGTTGTTCCAAAAAGCTATCTATGTGAGGTCACCACTTCCATTATAAAAACTTGTCAAAAAGATCTCAACAAGTAGTTTCTAATGACATAAGAATCGTTTCAGTCATGTGTTTGTGCTAAATAAACGACCTGCAAATTCAGGTGATTACAGAAAAAAAATAAGCAAAATAATTATGAATCCTTAAAATATTTTCTTTCACTATACTAACTATGCTGAAATCACAGCTTCAATACTGCTTGTTATGAACCAAATATCCAATATAAAGAATAATGAGCTCAAACATATTCAAGATGAAAAAAAAAAGATTTAAGGTGAATACAAATGTACTCTGATTTTCATTATACTCATTGTATAATATTCCTAACGGAAGGAACCACTCCAAGAGATCTCCCACTATACAATCCAGACCTACTATACTTTCTCCCTTTACTATCGAAAAATAATTGATCCATAATTCATGATGATTTACAGTTATAGATGTCTCATGTCTCTATATAATAATATATAGCATATCTTTAAATGATTCTAAGGTTAACACAAACCTTTAACCACATACTCCACATTAGGTTAACTAATAAGTTAATAACCAAATTTAACTTATCTCACAAGTTATTTATATGACCCATTGCATATATTACACATTGGGCTTATCCTATGAAAACATGAGTTGTCCATAATCCTGAAGTGTGTAACTCTGTAATGGGTCAAATGATAATTTGAGAAATACGTTACACTGAATTCATATTAAACCAGGAATTACTAGAAGAAAAGCTATATATAGTGGCATCCAACTACAAATCATCATTAATCGTAGAGCATGGATAAACTCTACTTAGTCAAAGAGACAAAAAAATAAAAATATTATAAACCCAGTACTTATGGCAGGAGATCTCGTGGAATGACTTCTTCCTTGAGGAGTGTTGTGTGGTGTAACCCTACCTTGAGGGGTATTTCTATCTCTGAATATATTAAAAATTAGAGTACATTAATACCTACCATACATCTTGTATTGTGCATTTTGGTTGTATTTTGGTTTTATTCTTATTGGATGTATTGTTTTTAACAAGTACTATCAAAACTTGGATTTGAGTTTTGAGTGGGTGAAGTAACGGTCTGCAGATATGAAATTATTTTGCTAAAAAAATCAGAAAAATCAAATGGAAATGTAATCATTCTCTAGCAAAAGTGTTAGATAAAAGTGATTCTCAATAAAAAATTTATGCAGCAATGAAAGAGAAGTGACCTCACATATTTGACCTTTATGACACTCGAACTTCTATTTTCCTAGTCATAACTGAAACTGAAAAAGGAGTTTTCATGTCTCACAGACTAGCTAAGCAGACAAACTATCATTATTTGCATTGTGAAGGAAATGTTTAGAGATACTTGTTTATATGTTTTGTCATGTTCAGATTTCTGGTAGGAAGAAGACATATTAAAGGCATGTTTTCTTGAAACCTTAGATTTATATGAATTATGATCATAGAGATCGTTTATTTTCTGGGACTGTCAAGAGAATGATAGTATAGATTTAAATAATGTCATTGTCAATGGATTTTTGACAACACAGATCTACCAATAACTTAGGTGAAATTATATTTGGTGCCAAAACTCCATTCAGTGGAAAAATATTTTTCAGCTTGGTTGAGATGTAGCAAAACAAGCTTCTCAGCCAAATGAAGAACACAATAAGCTACTTATGCCAGAACAAATGATCAGTAAAGACAGAGAGATACTCTATTTAAAGAATAAAACTTAATACCCAGATGATCTAGTGAAGAATAATAAAAACATGCCTTATAATCACAATAGACAATTGAGAATAGATTTACATTGTTGGGAAGGTAAAGTTTAAAAGACAAATTAGAACACACCGAAAAGAGGAAGGAGGATTGCCTAACAACAAATACAGAAAAAATATTGTTCGTACCCATATCAAACTCAAAGTTTATTCTACATTGAGTCCATTTTTGTCATCAATTAATCACCATTTGCATGTCAAGTCAGATCAGTTGTAGTCTTTTTCCTGTCAGGTTGTAGGGTTGTCATGTCTTGGTGTGGTTTTCTGGCTAACTCTTGTAAGATGTTCAAGGTTGCACTATTCATGATGAGGTTCCTAATTGATGATGACTACAGCAATTAAAGGAAAGTATGAAAATGGCTATAACATGAAGGCTGTGAAAGCAAAGTGGCAATAGTGATGGCAAGTTCCGCTTGATTCTTCACCCATGAATGGGAGTCTAAGTGGAGTCATTGTGTGCTTTTGATGGCAAAACCATAGAGTGATTTCTGCCAGCATACATTTTGGATGGTTAATCCAATGGCATTTACTGCCCAAATCCCCACTTTTGGGTAAACTCATGTGAATCTCCTCCTAGGTGCATCTGTTGGTCATCAATGCCAATAGTCTCTTCTGCCCAAGTGAAGTAAAAAGTGGAAAATATGTTGTAATTTGCACCCAAGTTGTAAGGGAAAATCAACAATGAGGCGCACTTTTTGGTAGGTTTAGCCACCTATTTTCTCCACAAAAGTAAGCAAAGTATTAAGTGATGTGCACCCAGATCTAAAAGTAATATGAAATCATATACTGGTGCACCTTTTAGTGGCTTTGCCACATATTTTCTGCACCTGAGACATATAAAAGATGTCAGATGCTTTAGTAAACTCATTATTCCATTATTCCATTTACACATCTTAAAAACACTGGGACAGCAAGGAAGAAACCATTTATCAGCAATGGTTTGCATCAGAATTGGCAAGAGTTTCATTTTTTTATATTGATTATTGTTTATAATTATTTTGCTCATACGAGCATCAACATGAGACAAATATCAGCTTCTTTCGAGCAACCACACTAGAAACAACCAAAAGGTCACTCATGCAACTTGCTATTTTTAGTAGTGATCATATTTGGCAATGGCTATTTCGATGTTCAATATTTGAGTAGTGGATGAGGGCTTATTTTAGGACTTTTGTATTTTATTAGTTGCTTTATGGTGTTTGTTTCAATGTTATTTTCTTTTTACTTTTTCTACAGCTTTCAGATAGTTTTGCTTTAACGCAATTCTTTTCGGGATATTGTTATTATTCTCAAAACCCTAAAATATTTTCTTTGTAACCAATTAATAAGTGCCTTGGTCAAAAGTTAAATGAAACGATAGTTTGAATCAAGCTTATGCTACAGAAATTGTCATTAAAACATTCAATCTAAGTTATTGTAATGTCCCCATTTACAGGGTCTCTAGTTGTGTAGTTGTCACTAGCTTTTTGGGTTTGTGTCAGCGTGTTCAGAGGGGTAATTTAATGTTACTAATGAGCTTAGATGGTTTTAAGGAGTCCTATGACACTTTCAAATGTTATTTCCAGCGTCTGGTTTGGGCTCCAAGATTCTTGGAGGGAGCATCTATTTATAGTAAGTCACCCAATTGGGCCCATTTATTATCTTTTATCATCAAGATCACACCTACAAAGTCAAATTTCAATTTTGATGCTTTTTGGCAATTTTTGCTAATTGGGTGTAATATTGAGCTATATTTAATTAATTTTGCTAAGGTTGTCATTTTAATTAAAATATTTAATTGGGCACCTCAATATTATAGCGCATCAAAAAGAGAACGAAAAGATTTAAATGATGGGATGCTTAAAAGTGACTTTTAGTGTTGTAAATGTTTTAAAAGTAAAATAAATTACTTTTTGGAGTTATTTTATTTAACGCTAAAGTTATAAAGTTAAATTATTTAACTTACGTTGTTTAAAATAATGAAGGGGTTGTTTTAAATAACTTTACATCTCAGCCTATTTGTTAATTAGGTATTCCCATGCGTTCGCGTTTGGAGGAACTGTGAGTCAATCGCGGGTGTGAGGAATCATTCTTGGTCATCAACAGGACACACCACAACTCACAGAATACCCATCATTGTCTGAAGGTGCTTTCGCATGTAGAGTGATAGTCTATGTTCATTATGGAAACACATTCAAATACATGCATAAAAGAATAACACCATAATGCACAAATTTACATGGCTTCTCTATTGGATGGCTTCTTATCTTTGTGCATTGGCATGATGGAGGATGAGAGGATTCATGCTTGGGATGGTGGTCACTTTGATTCTTGTTGCAATTATCTTGATGGAGCACATGGAGCACTTTGATTCCATGATGGTATATGTGGCTATATGGATTGTTCATTTGATTCATGTTTTGAGTTTACTTGTTCCCCTTATGCAATGTATACAACAAGTGAAAGAATGTTAGGAAAAAGGAGTGTTGTACACCTTGCATATATATTTAATGTAATTATTCTTGGGGCCACTTTATGTTGCGTGTAACATTGGGACATAAGTTAAGTTGTAAAAATGTAATTATTTAATATTGGGTAATAAATAAGTACCCAATATTAAATAAGGGCACATGGTTTTGTAATCTTATGGTTTTAGTCACATGGTTTTGTGCAATACCAATTGGTGGTTTTGTGGGAGCTTGCTTCTATAAAAGCAACCACAAAGGTAGTTATTGAAGGTTGGTCAATTGGCAGGTTAGCTCTGGTTAGCATTTGTGAGGGTGGTTTGGCTACGGCATAGATGTGTGGCTGCAATGCTTGTCTCAGTGCATTTTGGATCGCCTGAGAGGACTTGTTGTTTCCAATGGTGTTCACTTGAGACTCAAGATGTATTGCACTAGCTGCCGAATAACACATGAGAGATGGATGCTTTTGAGGTCGGGTTTTTTCCCTCTTGAGGGTTTTCCCAAGGTATATCTTGTGTCATATTTTCATGGGTATGTTGTCTATTCTCTTGCATGTGGATTTTGAATACTTAGTTGCATAGATTTCTCTTTTGGATTATGAGGAAATTGTATTTAATGGCTGCTAGTTGGATTAACATTCCTATATGCGATTGTGTTCAGACATAACTCCGCAACCTCCACCCTTGCTGTCGTAATTGTTGTGATTGTGCCTATGACCTGATCTATGATCTAGTGAATCTCGTGCTTATATACTTCGCAGCTGGAGTGGTGTAACTTTTGTGTAAGACCATTTTTCTGAGTTGCACGACTTATGTGGTCTTGAATTGTATTCAGTTTGATTCGGCATATTACAATAATATTTTGTCTCTATTATTATCTCCTGTTGTTTGCAAGTTGTGATTGGTATAATTGGTGTATTCAATATTTGGCATATTTCAATAATTGGTAAAATTGGTATATTTAGCATTGCGTATCTCACAGTGGTATTAGAGCCTTCATCCTACCAGCCTGTGGATCCATGGGTGGGAAGAATTTGGTGAAAGAGCATGGACCTCAAATAAAGGACATAGATCTTGTTCAAGAGCAATATGAGATTGAGGCGTTCAAAATTTTGAACAAATATCAAAGCTTGTCAAATTATGCAAAGGCATGTATTCCCCTTGATGAGTACTTGAAGGCACACGAGTCCTACTACCACCACAAAAGAGGACTATATGACTACATAAGATGAAAGAAGAACAAAGAGGAAGATTCAAAAATTGCCAAGAAAGAGATTAAAGGGCCAGAGCCAGAAAAATCCGTCTCGAAACAAGAAGAGCCCAAGGTGATGGAACATGAGCCAAATGTGCAAAAAGAGGAAGTTGTAGAAGTGATTAAGTCCCTTGAAGACACTGAAGTGGAGCTAGAAGTGGAGAAGATTTCAGCTATGCATGAGGGGGTCAAAGAAGACATGATGATAATAGATCAGGAAGAAGGATTAGAGTTTCAAGCTGATCAATAGGACACCTCAATGACAAAAGATTGTATTGTCCAGGTTGCATCAGCCCAAGCCCAAGAATTGCAAGTCTATCTAGGAAACCCCGTGATTATGCACTCTGATTACATGTATGAGGACCAGGAAACCTTTACACTCCTTTGTTCCAAGGATGATCAGATCATTAATGGAGTCTAGATGAGAGATTTTTATCTCGTCTCGAGGTTGCATAGTGGTATTCTATAACGAAGCATGCTAGAGGAAATTGATGACATGGGAATTGGTATGATTGATGAGATGTCTCACGAGATGTTGCAGAAGGGCAATGATGCCCAACAGAATGGCAGAGCAATGACTTTCAAATTGATATGGGATCTAGGTATACAAGTGTGAATGACTTGAGGACAAGCAATTTTCGAGACGGGAGGACTGTCATGTCCCTAATTTGGGACCTAGTTCCAATTGGCGGATAAAAAGCATTTTTAAATGCTAATTCAAAATAATATTAATTAATAATGACAATATTAACTATTAAATAACAAAATTTAAATAAAACCTTTGGCCGACCATTTGGAACAGCAAATATTTAAGGGCGTCTTGGCTTAATGTTTGGTATCACGATTTGAGTTTCTGGAGCATAGTTTCTGGGACAAGTGGGGACGAAAAACTCCATGAGTCTAGACATGGTAGGACGTAGTCCCTTCCATGTGATTCTTGGTTTCCATCCTACAAGCACGAGTCTACTGTTTGCTAATTTGATTCCTGTGCCTAGTGATTGCTTGTTTGAATCATGGAAAAGCCACAGGTTTGGCATCCACCATTATCGACATATCACCCTCAAGTAAGCTACAACGACTATTGCAGATCTCGCAGCTTACCATTACCGAGTTGTCACTCCTCTCTAAAGTTGATCTTACACAGGAGTGGAGATTCCAACAATTGTGGATCGGCCATCTACTCTTTACGGGAGTCTACCAGAGTGCTTTGTTGTGAAACTCCTCCCGGATACCATATCAATTGCATATGTCCAAGGTCAGGTTTGTGCACTGCGTATTCCCATGCGTTCGCATTTGGAGGAACTGTGAGTCAACTGTGGGTGTGAGGAATCATTCTTGGTCATCAACAGGACACGTCGCGACTCACAAAATACCCGACCTTGTCTGAAGGTGCTTTCGCATGTGGAGCAATAGTCTATGTTCATTACCACAAATTGTAACATTCCTATATATGATTGTGTTCAAACATAACTCCTGCAACCTCCGCCTTGTTGGTGTACATTTTATCATCGACTAAACACACAGAATAAAATGTCCAAAGACACTCTATCCTCTCTTGAAAAACCACCGCATATGTTAAGATTGCGAGAAGATCATATAGCGATTCCAAGGTTTCTTTTGTCAGGTCTTGACGTGTGGATAAGCTCAATGGGCGTTGTGATATGCTAGTAATACACAAAGGAACTTACGCTAGGCTTGTTCAATTCACAATGAAGGACTTAGACGTATTTATCATTAAGTACTCTTTCTTTTGGGATTTTCAATTTGGGATTTCAAAAAAAAGTGCAAAAAGGATAAGGGTTTAGAGGTTCTAATCTATCCCTAAGAATTCAAGAGACGGTAAAGATTAGGTGAAACTGGTAACCGCGCTTTGCTTCACCTCCCTGGGACAACTACACAAAGTGGGTGCAATCTTCAAGGGGTGTGATTATAATTTTCATGTCTTGAACAATACTTATTCAGACTGAAGTTAAGCATCCACAATCATGAACTTAGGCTAACTTTATGCATTGAATAAAAATCATCTATTCAAAGAAAGTATGAGCTAAGTTCCACCATAAATCAATACTATCAAATCTTTCATTCATTTAACAAACATTCAAATCAAATTCTATCTTAATTCTAATCTAATGTTGAAGAAGCTATGCAACCTTGCAAACCACTTGACAATAAAAGGGATTCAAAGCAAATCATGCATAAGAGCTTTTATTATCGGAAGTAGCAACACACAACAATCTCATACACTTTCTTCACACTTTACAAATGAGGGGCGAGCTCAATTTATAGGCTCCCCAATTACAATTCAATGGCCATGATTGATTTAGGATCAACAGCCGAGATTAAAATAAAACCCTAATTAGGGTTGGTGACAACTAACTCCATTCTCGACCAATAAGAAAATTACATTCAGGGACACTTGTCCTTCTGCTAAATATGAACCAACAATAAAATAGAAAGTTGTTGCATGGTGGAGTGTCAAGTTCATTGAATCTAGACATGTTGACTTGGAACAACCTAATTGGTCGGGGCGCCACTTCAGTAGGTTGGATATCCTCCTTGGTCACTTTGTTCGTTTTTCCATGTTCCTGCCTTAGAATATTTTCCTTGCCGATGACTCTATCCTTTGTGCTTGTTTCTTTCTAGCTTTGATCGTGGCTTCCTTTGGAGATTTTGATTTCTTCTTCTTTCCTACATGAACTGGATTGATGTTATTCCTTTGGATTTCCTCTCTGAATTCTCCAATTTGTGTCAAAAAATGGAAATTTGTTTGGAATACTCTTCTCGTCACCATTTGATTTTGATTGGAAGCTTGTCTTTAATTCTTCAAGAGATGAAATCCTTCAAGAAGTTGCCCTGATTGCTTCAATAGGTCTGGGATTGTAGATGGAATCCCCCCAAGATGTTTGAATATTCTTTCAAGTGCCTCGAATTTGGAGAATAATGCCTCTGTGCTTTCGCCACAATGGAGGAAATTGGAATTTTCTCTATTAAGTATTTCCCAAACTTAGCCAAATTTTGGCTATTCAGTTTCATTTTGTAACACCTTCATGTGGACCCTTCAACACTTAGCCAAGATTTCGGATGAACTTTGCCTATGGATTTGTCTTCAATTTTGAATTTGGCTTGTGCTATGTAGGATACATTCCATCCTTGGACAAGGATTTTATTCACTTCCTCTTTACTTTTCCTCTTCATTCCTCTTGTTTTCCCTCCAACACTTAGAATTTTTCTCCTTGGGCGGACTTTACTTTGGTCTTGCCATCCACCCTTTATGCCAAAGTTAGACTTTGTATCATGCTTGTGCCATTCCTCAGTTGAGCCAAGTCAAACTTTGTCAATTTTCTACCATTGTGCAAGGCAGACTTTGCCTTGTCTTTGCCACTTTCCCTTAGTGCCAAGGTCAAACTTTCCTCTTGTCTTGCCATTGTGCAAGGCGGACTTGGAGCTTGTCTTGACATCGCTTTCCCTTCAACACTTAACCAAATTTTTGCCAATACTTAGCCAATTTCATGAAATTTTCTTCCCGAGGCATCCATACTTTGTCATTTTTTTGAATTTTCCTTCCTCCTCTTGGCTGGGCAGACTTCATGAACCTCATGCCATGCCTTCCTTGACTTGGGCGGACTTTCCTTCAAGCTTGCCATAGGGTTGGGTGGACTTCCCAATGGTCTTGACATTGTCACTTTTGGTGGGGCAGACTTCTTGATGCTCAAGACATTTCTTGGCGGACTTGTCTTCATCCTTGCCATTTCCTATCCTACTTCCTCCAAGCGGACTTCATCTGTGCTTGACATTGAGTATGGCGGACTTCATGGATGTTTTGACATTGCTTTTCCTTGAGTATGGAAAACTTCATGATGATTATTCCATGAATTTCTTGCTGCCAATCTTGTCTACTTCTGGATCACCAAGCCCTTGCCATGTGATTTTTCCTTAATTCTTCATGATTTTCTTCATTTTTGCTTGATTTTCCATGATTTTTACTTCTAGTGGCCTGAATTTTCTATTCTAAAAATGGAAATGTTGACTCCATGACCCAAGTTGACTTTCCAAAAATAGAAATTTCTAAAAATAGAAAAAGCAAAATCCCTAAAAAATAGGAGTCTCGAATTGGTCCCAAAATGCTAAAAATGAAAAAAGCAAAAATCCCTAAAAAATAGGAAGTGTCAGAATTGACTCAAAGCACAGGTGATCCTCGTCTTCCGGACCTTCTAAGCACTTCCATGACATCCAGGGATTGTTTTGGGCTTGAATTCCCAACTTGGCTCGAATGACTATTCAAAACTTTAACTCCTCATTGTAAAAGAAAAAAACAGTGATAAGCAATTGCGATGCCAAGGCAAAAAGTGAAAACAGGAGATCCCCATTTACAATGGGGCGATGTGTGAAAAGGTCACAACACGCCCTTGTTGTCGTAATTATTGTGATTGTGCCAGTGATCCTGATCTATGATCTAGTAAATCCTGTGCTTATATACTTCACAGCCTGAAGAGGTGTAACTTCTATGTAAGACCATTTTTCTGAGTTGCATGACTTATGTGGTCTTGAACTATATTCAGCCTGATTCGCCGTATTACAATAATATTTTGTCTCTATTATTATCTCCTTTTGTTTGCAAGTTGTGATTGGTATAATCGGTGTATTCGGTATTTGGCATATTTCAGTAATTAGTAAAATTGGTATATTTAGCATTGGGTATATAACATAGCCCGCACGGGTAGCGGAGTTGGCTTGAGTCTTAGGTATGCTCCCTAAGGTCTTGGGTTCAACTTCGAGGCCCAGGCTTACCCGATGCACATGGCTTGTAGGCAGTTGCGTGCATCCCCAAGGGACTAGTCTTGCCTCAGCTCGCCCCCCCAAGGTAAAGTGGGGGTGTTGGGCTGGGTTGCGAGGACACCTCTGGGTTAACAAAAAAAAGGAAAGAAATATTGAAGGGGTACTTTTGGGAGACATAAGAAGTAATTTTAAATTTAATAAAGTATTCCCTAAACCTACACGCCACATTGGGGAAATAAAATAAATTCAAATAAATTAAAAAAAGGGAAAAAAAGCAAGTTGGGTGTGGCCTTTTAGAGAGTTATAAAAGATGATTTAAGGAGCTCATTTGGATATGCTTGGTTTTGGGTATTAGGTTTTTGCTTGCTGGAGAAGCTAATTCTTCTTCTTCTTGGTTTGTGAGTACGAAAACCCTTACAGACAACATTCTCCACGTTATTGAAAGACATAATCTAGAGAATTACTTGGTGATTTCACACAAGAATCACAGCAGAGAGTTAATGGAGTTTTGATTCTTCTTCTTCTTCAGTTCTTCGAGCCTGATATTACCAGAGATTTATTGTGGTGACTGAATAAAGAGATTTCAAGGATTTATTGTAGATCTTTTGCCAGTTTGAGGCTGGTCGTACATGCTTGGTAGGGCATTGGATTCCAATTGCTGGTTGGCTAGGGTTTTGGAGGGGAATTACTTGTTGGTTGGGGTTGCCCTAGGCTGGAGATTACAGAATTTTCTTTGCATCGGCTTTGGAGGAAGGTTTTGAAGAGTGGCATCCCATTTTTGAAGTTACCAGCTTGCTGGTTGCAGCTACAGCAAATTGTCAAAGTTACTAAAATTCTCTGGGTATGTTGGATTTAGATATGTTATGACATTTTATGATCTAGGTCATCTTTGTAATTGAAGAAAATTGCATTTTCCAATCAGAATACAAATCTGGGATTTTCTGCTCATTGTAACTCTGAAAATTGTAAAATTTCCGAGTTGTTTCATTGCTGCAATCTATTTAATTTCTGTCCATTATTGCAAAGAATTATCATCTGCATATTACCTCCTTTTTCTCTCTAAACACATCAAACCAATCACAGAAAAAAAGGCAGAACAGTGGTGCATGTTACAGTTATTGTGTTTTTGTGAAAGGTTTTTCATAAGTGGATATTAGTAAAGACTTGTGTTAAGTTCTGTTTTAATACTATCTTTCATCTTGGCAAGTAATTTTGTGTAGTTCTAAGTGGTTTACTTTCCTTAAATCTTACGCTGTCATTTCAATTAGTGGATTAGTTTTTGTTAAATCCTCTCTTGTTAATGTGGATCTAATGGTTTCTATTTTCAGCTGGTTATTTGTCGTCTCCCTTCTAGCTGACATCTCTCCAAGCAATGTGATTGCCTATCATGTAATTCTCAGAGGGTTTACAACCGGATAGGCTGATATACATTAGAGAGATATAATATTTCACCGAATTAATTAAATATTAATTAATTGGAGATTATAATATGCTATAATATTTTATTATAACTTAAGTGACGATAAAGGGGGTCTTCATCATCGAAGTACAATGAAGATTTCAAATTCTATAATTTAATATTTGAGCTGAGACTATTGAAAGAAATTAAAAGAAGAGGTCGAATTATTTAAAAATTCCCTATCTTTAAGGAATTCGCACTTTTGAGGGATATAGTGCATTTGCCTTGGGATTCGAGCGATTATGCATATTGAGTTATTGAAAATTGATCAAGTTTGGTCTAAGCAAGAAGCTTTAGGGTTTCAGTCTCGAATTCATTGGGGAACAAGCCATCTCCATTGAAAGCAGTTCAGAGGGTGTGAAATAACATCTGATTTATTGCCAGCACAGAGGTTTCTTCATCCAGAAGAGATCATAGAACTTCAGAGATTATTTATTTACAGAGTTTCAACATAGGTTTTCATCTGGAAAGCATATTGCAATCAAGGCGCCTATTCTTATTGATATTCTGGAGGCTTTAAAGGGAGCCGTACATATTTCTATTTGCTGCTGTACATAGCCGTACTTGTTGCAGGCCGTACCACCTTCTTTTGGGCCGTACTTTGTTCTGGAGAAAACGCCTTTCATTAAGATCATCTTTCATCACTCCTGGAGGCGCCTAAGCATTGGGATCTTATCCGGAGCACCAGACGGAAGGAGAAGCTAAATCTCATGACAGCCGTACCATTTCAAGCTATTTACCAGCAAGCTGCAAACACCAAGTTCTCAATAAAAATCATTGCTTTTATATTGCATGTTAGTGGATCTTATATGTAACCGTCTCAGAAGACTTATACAAAGACTGGCGTCCATATTAGCTATTGATTTCATCATTTTCAAAGTTGATTTATTTTATTGAATTTATTCTTCATTTATTGCAAAAATCACAATTTCTTTATTTTATGCAAAAACCACAAAAACAGTCAAAAAACCAAAAACCTTCAGAAAATCATAAAAACAATGATCCAGAGAAAACGTGGGAACAAGGGTTTTGGCATTATTAAGCATTCATCTTTAAGTTTTCTTTGTTTAGTTGCAAGCACTATATACAAAAAAAACTCATTTGTGAGATAAATACCCTTTAGGTCTTGTGCTAAACCTCCAAGATCAAAAGGATTGCTAGCTTTACTTTCAGTCATCTTCTTTCATAGAAAACCCAAACAATAATCTTGTAAGATGTGCATAACTATAAACTTGTTTATAGCTTTAGGTTGAGAGTAGTGTTTAGATCTCAGGGAGCTCCCCTTGCTAATTTGAAAGGAGATTATCATTGTGTGTTGTTCCATTTTGTGACTATCAGTTTATGACACTCACTATGAGAAACATGTTAATAAAAGTTTTATCTCATAACAAACCAAATGACTATTCAAGCTCCTAAAGCTATTGTTTTGCACTCTAACATGAATTGGATTGAAAAGGAACAAGAAGATATTCTAGACAATCTAATGTGTTTTTCTTTCGATGAAAAGAAGAGTCTTGCACATTGGAGAGCATCTACTACTATCTTAGACAACAAAGAAAGAAATGCTAATTTTGCAATAGGGAGACCAGTTTTACCTCTGACTCTAACTTCCCAAAATTAGATCAACCATCTTCAAGTGAAAGCTTTTTCCCATCCCTTCCTTTCTAACTCATCCAAATCTTTTCTGCATTGGACAAATAACTGCTCAATCAAATTATAGGCGATCGCAACAACAACAATGGAGTCCCATATCCTCCTTTGCCATGAGGAACTAAAATTGGTGTACTTACATTTGAAGTTCGTCATGATTCCCCTCACAAATCCAAACAGATACCTCAACTTGCATGTTGATGGTACTTAACACCCAGATGAAGACATTGCAGTGTTCATCACAACTTGCAATATTCTCAGGGTTTCTCATGAAGATATAGCAATTTGATATTACATCATATGTCTAATCAAAAGGGCAGCAAAATGGTTTCATTATCTCACCCCAAGATGCATCGCAAGTTGGGCCCTCATGAGTGAAAAGTTCCTAAATTGTTTCAAGCTAGCAGAAGATGAACACATTTCATTTGCATGACTATCTAGCTTAAAGAAGGAACACAATGAGCCCATGTGAGAATTATTTTCAGTATTCAACCACCTTCTCGAAAGAATCAATGCATGTCTATATTACAGAGGCGAAGCAGATGTTTGTGCAATAATCGAATTAATTGATTCAACAAAGGTAGAATGTACATATAGAGATTTACAAAGCAAGATATCCAATAATCACGGTTACGTGATAATAGACGTAACAGAAAGAAATCAAAAGCATTAAAATAGGAACTACGTCTAGTTCTAATACCCTCATTTAATGCTTAATCTATCAACTACACCAAGATGCCCCCTAAATCTAACAAACTTCTCTAGACTCAAAGACTTGGTGAGAATATCTGCAGTTTGATCCTCTATTAGAACATACTACAATGCTATGGATCCGTCTTCGACAAGCTGGCAAATGAAGTGACAATGAAGATAAACATGCTTTGTCGTTCATGGAAGACTGGATTCTTGGCGAGTTTCAGCACCCCTTGATTGTCGCAATATAAGGGGGAAGATCCTGCTTGAGACATTTGCATGTCTGTGAGCATCCTTCGAAGCCAAACTGTCTCACAAGCTGCTTTAACAGCTCCTAAATATTCTGCTTCGATCGAGGAGAGAGTCACTACCTGTTGCTTCTTGCTGGTCCATGCAAAAGCACCTGTACCCAAACTGAATACATACCCTAAAGTAGATTTCCTGTCATCAATAGCACCTGCCCAATCTTAGTCTGTATAACCAATCAGCTTTGGATTTTTGCACCTCCCATATAAAATGCCAAGGTCAGAAGTGCCTTTCACATATCTCAGCACACGCTTCGTTGCAACCCAATGTTCAGCTTTAGGGGCTGACATGAAGCGAGAGATGTAGCTCACTGCAAAGCTAAGGTTAGGTCTAGTGGCAGAGAGATAGATGAGGCTGCCCCCAAGTTACCTAAATTTTGATTCGTTCTCCACGGGTGAATCCAACTGAGCTGATAACTTCAGCCCTTTCTCCATAGGTGTAGATGCTAGTTTGAAATCTATCATCTAGAACTTGTCCAACAAGCTCTTGGCATACTTCGATTTTAAAATGAAGGTATTGCCAATAGACTGCCAAACCTCTATACCTAGGCAATAATGGAGAAGTCCCAAATCTGTCATGTCAAATGATTGATTGAGATTATGTTTGATCTCCTCAACCAGATGATTTGAACTGCCAGTAATGATTAAGTCATCAACATAGACAACTAGGAAAAAGATATCATCACCAGTCCGATTGACATATAGATTAGAGTCCGAAGGACTTCGCTAAAGGCTATGATCAATAAGGTACTGATCAATCTTCATGTACCAATCCCGTGGTGCTTGCTTAAGGCCGTAGAGTGCTTTCACCAGTTTGCATACCTAGTGTTCTTTACCAGCAGCCTTGAAACTAGGAGGTTGCATCTTGTAAGCTTCTTCTTGCAAATTGCCACCGACGAAGGCGCTCTTTATGTCCATTTGATGAACTTTCCATCCAAACTGAGCTACTATCGAGAGGACAAGCTGAATGGTACTCATCTTGGCTGTAGGAGCGAAAGTCTCCTCATAGTCAATGCCCTCTTGCTATGAAAACCCTTTGGCTACCAACCTAGCCTTCTATTTATCAAGTGTTCCATTAGCCTTATACTTAACCTTATAAACCCATTTGCAGCCTATGGGTTTCTTCCCATACGAAATATCTGAAAGCTCCCAAGTGTGATTTTGCATGAGACTATGATGTTCAGCTGTCATAGCTTGTTCCCACTCAGGTGTGCCTTTAGCCTTTGTATGTGTCTAAGGCCCTGAAATGCTATGACGATTGGCCATAAGAGCAAAATTCACTATATTCTACTGTTTGCTCTTATTCCAAGCAAATCTACCCTCTAGTAACTCATCATCATGAAGAGCACCAATCGTCGAAGCCCACCATTTAGGTTGTAGAGTAAATGAACCAATATTGGAATCAGGAGGAACAACCTCTACTAAATCAGCTGGAACTGACATATCTGGAAGAACATCCAGATCGTGCTAAATAGAGATCGGTGGTGGAAGTGACTGTTGAGGTACTTGCACCTCTGCGGAATCCCTCCCATAAAGTGGACCAAGTGGAAGATAAACACCCAAATCAAGATCTTTCTAAGGCTGATCCTCAGAATAAATAGGTGAAGGCTGATAGAAGAGCCCACCATTCTCATCAACTGCAACATCACAACTGAAGATTAGACGGTCAATGTCTATATCTATCAGTCTGTATGCCTTATGGTTCTCACTATAACCTGTAAACATGAGTTTCTGGCTCACGGAATCCAACTTAGTGTGCTGAGCATCAAGAATCCAAACATGGGCGGTAGAGCCAAAAACCTTCAAGTGACTAATGTTTGGCTTACGTCCAGACTGGGCTTCTTAAGGAGTCATCTTCTTCACAACATGAGTAGGAGATCTATTCAGAAGATGAACAGCAGTATACACTGCTTCAACCCAAAACTTCTTAGGAAAATGTCTATGTTCCAACATAGAATGCGCCATTTCTATAATGGTGCGATTGCGACGCTTGACTACACCATTTTGCTGAGGGGTATAAGGTGTGGTGAATTGGC
>VDFB02252721.1:341892-430078 GCA_007258455.2 Sequoia sempervirens | reverse complement strand
GAGCTTCAGAGATGCAAGAATTGAAGGACTTACTATAAATAGTAAGGCATGGAAGAACTGGCGAAAATGAAGGAAAAATGGCTAAGGTATAAAAGTTCATCCTGCTCCCCAGGCAAAATGCGCCCTCAAGCACAAATAGCATGAAAAAAAATTTCTAAGTATAAAATTCATCCACCTGCCTAAGGAAAATGCGCCCACCCTCAAGGAGAAAGTTTTAAAAATTTCTAAGTGTCAAGTTTCATCCTACTCAGGGGGTAGAATGCGCCCAAGACAAAAATAAGTCAAGCTGGTCAACAAGTCTTCATCCACCTCACCCATCAAAATGCGCCCAGCCCAAAGTGGATGACTTCAAGAAAATTTTCTAAGGCAAGATATCCTCCACCACCCTCCATTTGCGCCCATCCTTCACCCTTGCTAAAATGTGCCCAAAATCCAAAAGGTCAAAGGAGTCAAAGGATTTTCATCCTTCATGAGGTGCAAAATGCGCCCAAAACATGCCATATGGAGACAAAAATGAAGAAGTTGAAAGGTCACTAAGGCGTTGAAAAGGTTTCATCCTCCTCAAGGAAAGAAATGCCCCATGCAAGCTAGGATGAAGACAAAAGAGGTTGACTTTCCTCTCCCCCCTTTGAATGCGCCTAAAGAGTATAAGTTGGTGAAAATAAAATAAGCTAGGCGTTGGGAGTGGAGATGGAAGATACTACTGGGCGTGGTGAAGTTAAATGTTCCTCATGGTGATGAAGTGCGCCTAATGTTTAAGTGGAGAATGTTGCAAGGTGTTGAAAATATTTTCCTAAGGCGTTGGAGTTTTAAAACAAAAATATCTTTCTAGTGTGAAATAAAATACAAGGTGGTGAATATCATAAAGGATGTGCCAGGCGTTGGGATTAAATATCCTCCATGACATGTGCCTTCAGGAAAATCTTCTAAGTGAGTTGATGAAATTTTCTCACCACTGGCAAGATGGATTGAAGAATGAATAAAATTTTCTAAGGGAAAATTTTTCAAAAGAAATGCTAAGTGATTCAAAAAAATTCTAAGGCACAAATATTTTCTCCCTTAGAAAAATACCTAGGTCTGGAGAGGTAATGGAGTTTTTCTTGAAGCACGAGCGGAATTGCCAGAGGTGAAGTCAGTGAATGCCAGCTTCACAGGGTCGATAAAAATTTTCCAAGTCAGAGCAAAGAAATACTTCAGGATCGAAGAACAAGAATAAATTTAATGAAAGAATATTTTCTAAGGTTCAAAATTCAAGAAAATTAAATGAACCCGTTCGTTGTGCACCCATGAGTTCGACGCGTTCTGAAGGAAATTTTCTTCTGGGTATTGAAGATTATCGATGAGGGGTTGATTTCAAAGTCTTCCATGCTTCGCTGCAGCCTTTAGGGTGAAGATTTTGATGGGCACTAGATTGACGAGCTTTCCTAAGGGGGAATTTGAAAATTTTCTAAGGCAAAATGAAGAAAATGTGTTTTCAAGGTGAAATTCTCCAGACGATGAATTTGAAAGGAATTGCCTAGGTGAATTTGCTTAGATCCTTCATGAAGATAGTCTTCTTGAGCTAGAGATGGATAAAATCAAAGTTGTCAGAGCTCCAGCAGGTGAAGTGAATTCCTTGAAGAAGATGCAGTTGAAGTTAACACCTTCGAAGGATGATCTTAAAAGTGCATATTTTAAATATGCCCTTGAGGAAGATGGATTGAAATCTGGCTAAGGCATGAAGAATCATGAAGAAGGAAGAAGTTGGCTAGTGGAGGCGATGAACGCTTGGAAATTAGAACGTGAGAATCCTGGTAAGTAAGTTGAATTTATATTATGAAGTGTTCTAATACTTTTCTCCTTGCTCGTTTTGCAGGAGGAACGTCGAGACCAAGCGATGATGAAGCAAGTGATTCAGAATGACATCTCAACCTCGAAGGAAGAAAGTTGCGAAAAACGGCTAAGTGATGAGACTCGAGTGACAAAGAAGGAATTGAAGAACAACGTCTAGAAGAAGATCGAGAATAGTGTGAACGCGTCTACAAACGGAATCTTCTAGAAGGATGGTGGATAGTAATGGCTCATTTATTACCCCCACTCTCCTTTGTGGCAGTTTTTAGGGCAAATCTTGTTTAGGGCTGAGGTGGCACAATCTGGGCCATCCAGCCGATTGTAATCTAAGCCGTCCGTTGGACTTGGAAAACTATAAAAGGGGGAGTCCCCCTCATTTGTAATTCATTAGAACAGGAGATTAGAATCATAATTGAGTTAGAGCTAGAGAGTAGAGCATAGTAGAGCATTGTAGACATTTTTGTTAGTGTGGAGAAGAAAGAAAGTTTTCCCTTTGAAAAATTTTGTGGAGATTGTTGTGTAACACTTTTCATGATAATAGATCTTTTCATTGATGGTGGAATTCGTCTTGTCATGAATAGCTAGCAAGGTCTCTTCTTCCTTTCGTATCCAAGTAGCGTAATTTTCATGCAAGTAGTTTACTTTGATGTGTGGTGTTTTATTGAGGTAGCTTCACTTTATTCCATACCACTAGCAACTTGTTGATGATAAGTTCGCCTTGCGTGGTCGACTGGACATTATCTTGAGTTTAACTTCGGTTATGGTTTGTATGCTTATATGCATCGTTGTGATGGTGTATGTATGCTAAATCATAATTTGAACATCCTTTGCTATCCCTTTGAAGATTGCACCAATTTTGCTGAAGTTGTCCAATGTGAGGCTAGGTGAGATTTGGTTGAAGTCTACTAAAACGAAGCTCCACATATCCTGCATTTAGGATAAAATATAAGTTTCTTAGGCCCTATACTCTTTTACTTTCCGTACATTTCTGATTAGCTTTAGGAAAACGTACTACATTGCCAAATCATACTTGCAAGAATTCCTTTCAAATCATATACCGGCTGCTAACTGCAAGAAGTCTGAACAATTGTGTAAGTCCCCTCGTAAGAACACAACAATACACATCAACCAAACTGGGTCTATTTGCATTAAAGGAACCTTGGAGTTGAAAGCATGAACTCACTCGCAATCTTAGCATGCTGAATACTTTGTTCAAGAGAGAATAGAGTATCCGTTGGGAAACTTTGTTCTGTGTTGGTGCGGTCTCAAAAACCATGTCAACAGGTCTTGCGAGACTTCCTTTCATCATAGTTGCGGCTTTGGTGACCTTTTCAAGTCCGTATTCTCCTCTATTGGCTAGTGAGATTTTGGGTGGAGGTGGTAATGTTTCACTCCTCTCCTTTGTGGTTTGATTGAGTAGCATTATATTTTTTTGTAGTGTTTATTGCTATCTCTATTTTCTTTACTTCTTTATTGCATATTTCTACTTCATTGCTTTCTAGCTGTCTGTGCAGGTGGAAACACCAAAACAGGGGTCTGACTGGGGTAGGCCCCTATACAGCCCCAACAATTTTCCCCTTCTTGCTTGTGTTCAGGTGAAAGTACATGTGGAGCTAGCTGGCGAACATGCACTTTTGTGAGATCATTTTTGTCACCCTAGTTCTCATTTACTTGTTTTATCACTTTAGTTTCTATTTCTTGTATTTACATATTCTGTTTTTACCATCTAGACTAATCAGCTAGGCTGTCAGTTTCTTTTTTGACAGTTTGTATTGTGTTCACTATTTTCTAACTGTACGGATGCCAACACGCTCGAGAGACGCCAACGTGCAGCACTGATCTCCCAAAATTGTGTTGTCGCCCTCGGACAGAGAGTTGTCTGAGGTATAGTACCGACTTTGAAAACCAACTCACCTAGCCCAAACCTAATTTCAAGATCTGCAGAGTGATTGAAGTACATTATAGTCCTTGTCATTCTCCATCCTTGTCTCAAAACATCCCTTTAGAGTAAGGTAAGTTAGGGAAACCCTCCGCTCTCTGTGACCTGGAGCCTTTCCATGGTTGGTCCCCCTCTCTTACAAGATTAATTAATTAATAGTTAATGCATGATTACTCTAACACCCTTTAATATGAACTTAGGGAGTTGTTAAAAACCCTAAAATGAAAGAATGCATGATGGGTCCTGGTAAACAAGGCTTGGTGAGGTACCCATGTAAAAACAAAAGATCTCTCAAAACTGAAGAAAAAGAGAACCTCATGGAAAAAACTCCTCTCCAAAAGAGAGAAAGGCAAATGAAGGATTGAAAAATCCTCCAAATCAAGGTGAAGGACTAAGAAGTCTCCAACCAAAAAAATGTCTCAAAAAAAATAGGAACATGTAGAACATCATTGAAAAATGAAGAAGTTGTAGATTGTTATCAAATGATGACTGATATAGTGCTAAAATAAAGAACCTCCAAAAACAAGAATGCAAAAGTGTCCATATGGTAAATGATCCATCCCACCGAAATGCACGGGTAACCAGTCGCTAATGTATGTTACATCTGAAAGTACATAGGAACAAGAACTAGATACATAGATCACTCAAATGCAAAACCAAAGAAGCATTAGAACCAATAGTAGAAACCCCCATAACGTTGACAAGGGAGATCCAAGGCAGGTACACTAAAACTATGTGAAACTAAGAAGTACATGTAGGAGAAACAACCTACAAATAAAGGGTGTGTAAACTAAGGCGTACACACATGAGGTAAGAATCATTCTGATTCACTATTGTCATAGAATGGAAACTCACTTGACAAAGGTGTGATAGCAAACCAAAGAAAAACATCAAACCCTCATGGCACTTTATATTATAGTGCAAGTACAAAAGGCATAATAGGATGCACAAAATCCCCCAAAAAATACACTAGAATGGTACTTTATCTCAGTGTGTCTACGAAAGAGAATGTGCATAAAAAAGATATCTAAAATGTCCAGATAGGATAGAATAGTGGAAATACATAAAGAGCAACCAAAAATGAGTCATCCCATGCAAATGAAAAGTTTTCAGGAGCTAAGACGTCCAAGTAATTCACTAGAATGTGAAAACAAAAAAAATTGAATAAAATATACTTGGAGAGAAATCTAGAAAAAGTGCATGGATAGATGTCAAGAGCCTCAAAAGATCATCCCAACACTACTTGAATCACAAAAAATAAAGAAACGGGTCAAAATTTATGAGCTCAAGACTGAAAAAACACCTCTAACTTCAACAGACTCTAGAATGCACCAGTAGCAAAAACAAGTGATGAGACCCACACCACTAGAAAGTTAGAAAAACTAGCTTTTTGAAAATATCTCATTCACCCAATTTTAATCTTATATGCCCAAGTTATGGCCAAAAGAAAAAAATACCTTCTTTAGGGCCAAAGAGGGGACTTGGGGGCCGTGTCAACTGTCCATACCGTTGACGTCAACATGACATCATGATGACATCAACAAAATATTCTCTTTGTTGCCAAGAAAAAAATCTGGCCCTTGAAGAAACTAGTCCCTGAAATATTCTAAAAATATTCTTCACCCAAGAAGGATTCCCTTGTCGAGAAATATGAGCGATTGTCAGGAAGCATGTAGGGTTGCTAGAAAACATGAAAAAATGCTAGAGGAGATTTTCTTATGTCAAAAAAATCAAAAGCTCCTGAGAAAAAATGCAACGCCATGTTTTAAGTCATCAACTGATGAAAAACCCTATCAAAGGGCATAAATGGTTATCATCGGTAAAGGTTGGAGTCCCCACTAGTAGGACCCCAGTTTGGGTGGCATTGACCTGCCACCAAGGTACTATATGTACCTTGTGTGCAACTCAAAAAAAAGAACCTACATCAATAATTAAACCTATCATTTTCTAATATATATATTTATTTATTTTTTAAAACTGAAAAATAAATTTAGAAAAAACAATTTTTTTTAAATTGCAATACCTAGTCGTACAGGGGCTCGTACAACCCCTATACAAAAGAAACTTTCCTCAAAAACATCGATAGTGAAATAAGGAAAATTTATAATCAAAATTCATTGAATCAGCCACTTGAACACAACTGTGAGGTTCTTTTTTACTCAAAATGCTTAGAAAACGTAGCTACCCTCCGAATCTGAAAAAAATCTTCTTCAAACCCTTGTAGATCTAACCTCAGTAATCCAAATTAGATCAAACAAAAGGAAAAAATAACATTCCCAATGCCTTTGAATCTAATGGAAGACTTTGTTTGATCCCACATGCACCAAAATTTCACCCACCTCTAAAAATTATGAAAAAAAATAATGGAGAATCCAGATCTGATGGCTATAACCCTTGTTGAAGAAAAAATTCATAAATTGAGAAGGGGCATGTTGAATCCACGCTCTGATACCATGTTAGAATTGTGAAAAACATGAGTCATAGGATCAAACAATGAACAAAGATACCTTTCATGTAAAAGATTTGCAAACAAAGAATTACAATATTCCTCAATAAGAAAATGCTATAGAATACAAGAGTTCAAGAGAAGAGAAAATCTCAAGAGATCAAGTATTATAAGGCATTCAAAAGGTATATCAAAGGTATGATAATACAATGAGGGTTGAATGCTATATAGGAGCAATCTTAAAAGGTAAAGGGACTAGATCATGACAAGTGTCAACATCTCATGCAATGAGAAAAAAGAATCTAATAATAGCTCTCTAGTTAACATAGTAAACCACTTCTAAGTTTAGCTTAAGTGTCTGAGAATAAATTAGACTAATAGTTAATTAAAGATTAATTAATCATTCACTTTTAATTAATTGGTACAGAGCAATTGAAGCATATGGTATTTTCCATTGCAGTAAAAAGGTTGAATGCAACAATTGGTATGGGAGCAAAAAAATTGCTTTTAATTGGTATTAGTTAAAGGGGGAGCTAAGTCCCCTTTGCCATTGCTAAGGAGAACTAAAGGCTGCAGCAGTATGGTGACCAAAGATAAAGAAGACGAGAAAGGATGAACAAGTGCTCAAAAGAATTGAGCATGGGGGAGAAAAAGTGAGAAAATGCTCAAAGTAGAGCATAAGAGGGAAAGTTGTGAAAATGCTCATAAGAATGAGAAAAGGAGAACGAATGTCAAAGGAGGAGAATACTTTCAGCAAGAGCAATCCCTTTGCCATGGATGTCAAAGGGGAAGAAAGTATACAAATGCTCAAGTATCTGAGCAAGAGAGAAAAAGTCATGCAAATGCTCAAAGAGGAGCATTGGAGAAGGCAAGAAAAGAAGTGGAAAGTAAAAGATGATACAGGTACAAACATTGCAATTGGTTAATTAGTATCATTGAGCATTTAAGTTTTGCCATCAATGAGAAAAGGGGAGGTTTTTGGAATATGTTGTCATTGATGTCAAAAGGGGATCAAAGGAGAAGTGTGTTGATCCTGTGCAAAAGCATATAGTTCTCATTGATGTCAAAAGTGAAAATCATGCAAAGGAGATGTTGACGTGGTTTTTGCGACTACACCAACACAAAATAAAGTCGCCAACGGCTACTCTATCCTCTCTTGAACAAAGTTTCCTGCATGCTAAGATTGCGAGATAGATCATACATTTAACTCCAAGGTTCCTTTAGTGCGAATAGTCTCAGTTGGCTTGATGTGATATTGCTGGTATTTCAAGGGGACTTACACAATTGTTCGACAGCTGACAACGGAAAGTAGACTAAGGGCTTTCGTGTAATTCAAATGATTTGGCAAGTGAACACGAGTTTCCTAATTCTAACCAGAAGTGAACTGAATTTAAAGGGTGTAGGGCCTAAGAAGTTCTAATCTACTCTAAGGTGTGGGACATGGCGATTAATTCTCACAAGCTTCAACCAAGCTTCGTTTTGCCTCACTTCGGACAGCTTCCGCGGAACTGGTGCAATCTTCAGAGGAGTGACTCAAGATGTTCAGATCACGATCTAGCATGAAGACACCATCACAACGACGCATGCCAACATATAAACCATAATCGAAGTTAAGTTTCACAAAGTTCCAGTTGACCACACAAGGCGAACCCACCGTCAGCGAGCCCGCTAGTGGTATGGACAAGCGAAGTCTTGTTCAAATCGAGCACCGCATTCCACAATTACTAAGTACTAGCATGAAATAAAATCTACTTTACTTTAAGCTACTTCAAGATGCTATGTGAATTGGAAGGACGAAGAAGCCTCAACAACTACTCATAACAAAGAAGAAATCACCATCAATGAAAATTCTTTTACTATGAAAGCACTCATGACAACTTCTTACAAAGTATTCAATGGGAAGACTTTCCTTCCTCTTCAATCTAAACTATACTATCAACTATCTAATTGCTCTCTACTCCTTCTCTGCTATCCTAACTCTGCTCTCTACTTCTAATTTCTAATGAGATACAAATGAGGGGGACTCCCCCTTTTATAGATGGCCAAGTTCAACGGACGGCTCAGATTACAATCAGCTGGATGGCCCAGATTGTGCCACCTCAGCCCTAAACAAGATTCGCCCTAAAAACTGCCATAATGGAAAGTGGGGCAATAAATGAGAAATTAATGGCCACCATCCTTCTAGAAGATTTCGTTTGTAGACTCATTCACACTATTCTTGATCTTCTTCTTGACGTTGTTCTTCAACTTCGCTCGAGCTTCCATTCTTTGTCACTTGAGTTATACTAAGTCCCAACACTTAGTTATTTTTCGCAACTTTTCTTCCTTCGTGATTTATCATCTTGAATCACTTAAGTCATCACCGCTTGATCTCGACATTCCTCCTGCAAAACAAGCAAGGAGAAGAGTATTAGAACACTTCATAATATAATCTTAACTTACTTACCTGATTTTCACGCTCTAACTTCCAAGCGTTCATTGCCTTCACTAGCCAACTTCGCATTCAAATTCATGCCTTAGACAAACTTCATCCTCCTCAAGGGCGTATCATCCTTTTGACAATATTAACTTCAACTGCATCTTCAAGAAATTCATTTCACCTGCTGGAGCTCTGACAACTTTGATTTTATTCATCTCTGGCTCAAGAAGACCATCTTCACAAAGAATTTGAGCAAATTCACCTAGGCAGTTCCTTTCAAATTCATCGTCTGGAGAATTTCACCTTGAAAACACATTTTCTTCATTTTGCCTTAGAAAATTTTCAAATTTCCCTTAGGAAAACTCATCAATCCAGTGCCCATTCAAAAAATTTCATCCTGAAGGCCGCAGCGAAGCATGGAAGACTTTAAAATCAACTCCTCATCGATAATCTTCAATACTCATAAGAAGAAAATTTCCTTCAGAGCGCGTCGAACTCATGGGTGCACAATGAACGGGTTCATTTAATTTTCTTGAATTTTGCACCTTGGAAAAAATAATTTTTTAACAAATTTGATTCCGTTCTTCATATCTGTGAAAATCCTGTTGCTCTGACTTGAGAAATTCTTATCAACCCTGTGTCGGCATTCTCTAACTTCACCTCAGGCAATTCATTCATGCTTTAGGAAAATCTTATCACCTCAGAGTCTAGGCGTATTTTCTAGAGGAAGAAAATATTTTGTGCCTTAGAAAAAAAAATTTAAATCATTTTGAAAATTTCGCCTCAGGAAATTTTAACTTAACTTCATTCATCTGCCAGTGGTGGAAAATTTTATTTCAACTTTACTTGGAAAAATTACCTTGAAAGCACATATCATGGGAGATACTTAATCCAACGCCTAGCATGTTATACTTTTCACTCACCACCTTAGGTGCATACCACACTTGAAAGACGTTTTCATTCAAAAAAAAGTCCAACGCCTAGGATATTTTCATCTCCCCCCTTTACCTTACTTTGGCACACTTTATACATGTAGGAGGATATTTTTTTAACTTCAACGCCTAGGCAACTTTATTTCGCCACCTTGTATTTTACTTGGGCGCATATCACATGTAGAGGAGAATAACACATCTCTAACGCCTAGCCTTGGCCTCTTGACTTATCAAACATAGGCGCATATAGCAAGATTGGAGGGATAAAACTTTTCAACGTCTTTGCTTTGACTTGTGACTTCTCAAAAATGGGCGCATTTTGCATGATATGAAAGATGACCCTTGAGCTTCTTATCTTTTGTCTTCACATGCCTCTATTTGGGCGCATTCAAAGGGGGGAAGAGAAAGTCAACTTTTTGTCCTCTTCTCAACATGTTTGGGCGCATTTCACCTATGGAGGTGGATGAAGCTTGACACTTAGAATTTATTTTGCATGCCACTAGCTGGAAGTTGGCGCATATTAGCATGCATGAGGGATAAGACTTGTAACGCCTCTAATAGGTGGCCCTTTGACTTCCTCCTTTTGTCTTTACATGGCCCCATTTGGGCGCATTTTGCACCTCATGAAGGATGAAAATCCTTTGACTTGTTGACTTTCTTGCATTTTGGGCGCATTTCCACCTATGTGCAGGATGGGTGCATTTGGAGGGTGGTGGAGGATAACCTCAACACTTAGAAAAAAATTTAACCTTCATGCCTCAAGGTGGGCGCATTTTGCCATAGCTACAGGATGAAAAACGTTGACTTTCCTTGACTTTCCAAGCATGGGCGCATTTTAGCCTAGGAGGTGGACGAAATCTCATACTTAGAATTTTTTATGCTTTTACTTTGAGTTGGGCGCATTTTGCCTAGGCTGCAGGACGAAGTTCTAGACTTAATCATTTTTTCTTGTTTTCACCAATTTATCCATGCCCTACTATTTATAGTAAGTCTCTTGATTTTGCATCTCTGGAGCTCAGAATGACTTGAAATTTCAAACACTGGATCCTCACGACCTTATTACCCTATTGGCACAGCTATTTTTAGTTGGCCTACTATTTTTAGCCCACTTCTGAAGGTGATTTTCTATAAATAGTAACTGCTTGCTTCTGATAGCTCCACTGCTCCGATTGACTTGAAATTTGAATGACGCGCTCCTCACCACGTGACCTTACTGCTGACATCAGCACATGCAACTGATTTGCTATTTTTAGCCTGTTTCCAAACTGACTTACTATAAATAGTAAGTGCTCCGTTTGATCTCAAATTTTACCAGCAGATAGCTTGAAAGATGCTGATCGCGGTGGTATACACCAGTTTTCAAAAATTATGACTTTTTACGCCTCTTTTTGGGTCCCAAAGCTGGAAACCCTAATTTTCTCTGCATGTGTATCAAATAATCTCTGTTTGTCCTCGTTTATGTTGCATTGCAATCAGTTTGTGATTCTGAAGTGCTGGGAGGCGGCTGCCGGGACGCACCTGCTAAAAATAGCAAGTTCCTGAATGAGTGATTATCTCCGTTTGCATGTCACATCACTGCGAAGCTCTCGAAAAACCCACAAGGAATATGCCAACATGCAAAGAAAACCCTGACATGCAAACCCTAAAAATAGCCTTGGAAGATTGAACTCTGAAAGTTGTTATCTCGCTTTGCATGTTACACCATCGCAAAGGTCTCTAAAAACCCAGAAGGAATATGCAGACATGCGAAGAAAAACTCTACATCTAAGCCCTGAAATCTGCTCCGGAAGGTGAACTACTAAAAATAGAAAGTCATCTGTTTTAGCTCAAATTTTGCCAGAGAGTAGCCTGATGTGCTCTGAATGCAGTGTGACGATCAAAATTTCAAAAATACTAACGAAATGCCCTTAATTGCATACTTACTAAAAATAGTAAGTACCCAAAATTTGATGAAATTTGTTGAGAGCCTGCTGGAAGCATACTGACAACAGTGTCAGTCTTTATTTTCAATTTATTCACTTTGCTCGACTCTAGGTTGACCAGGAAAGCACAAACCCTAATTTTCAGATTTGGCCAAATTTCACGTTTTGGCTTACAGGTGGGAACGTCCCCAAAAAGGCAGACAGCAGAAAGAGAGGGAGAGAGACAAAACCAAAGCCAAAAGACCAGAATGAAGCAAAAATTAGGGGTCCCCATCTTGAATGGGGCGATGTGTGAAAAGGTCACAATAGGAGATTGTTGGCATGACGACAAAGGATGGATGTGAGAGTAATGGATCTAATGGGAAATTAGATGGCAGATTTGATCTAGATTTCTCGAGAGCTTTTCGGAAAGGTATTTTGCAAGTCTTGATGTCAATGGAGGTGTAAGCGTTCATTTGTTCATGCTCTCGGTCTAGGGTTTAGCAGTTAAACCTTACATATGCATAAATTTGAGTCACCGTGTTCAAGCAAGTTTTATTTCATCAGTGACTTGGTGTTACAGGTTGCAAGTCAAATAAGTTACAACTTATGTCATTCATCCCGTGGAGGTGACTGGCCCCTCTACCTAGCGCTTCAAGGTTATACATCTCTAGGAGATTGGTGAGACAATTCAATGTCGGCAGTAGTCTAGACTATGTCTCTTCGATGGAGCGATAAAGGGAAAATCTAGCAAAGGAGATCTGTGTCATGAGATTCCAAGTTTTCCTAACCTATGTCACAGGGTTCTCAAGTTTTGAAACCCTCTGACTTAGCGACTTAATCATGTTGGTGACTGGCCCCATCGCCTAGGTTGGCGGTGTCCTGAAAATGTAAGAAGGGATTTATTGGCGAAAGTGAATGGTATGGGTGAGACTCGCCCAGGAGTCTCTCCAACAGTTTGATGATCATTTCATCGACGTGACACTAGTGTATCACCAAGGGTCAAGCAGGAGTCTCTCCGATAGCCCGATATCTATATGTCGGCATGACGAGGGTTTTCATAACTTAGTAACCTCTGACAACAAGTTCTAAAGTTCAGGTTCTTAGCAATGGAGCGATAAGGAGTGTGGAAGTGTTATTAGTGTGACTGAATGTTATTAGGTTCTAATGCACTTGAATGGTTCTTAGCAATGTTATCACCAGGTATTTGGGTGATGCAATATTTCCCTACACCGTTGGATGCTCCTGCAACACACCCCAAAAATCTAGGGTGGGACCCATATGCCACCTTTGGCATATGAGTCTCATTTGGGGCCTTTTTAAGGTTTTGAGTGGGAAATTAGGGTTTTTAATTCAAATTTTATGAATGTCAATATTTGGCATCTAATAAATAGTAAATTAGATGGAATGCCTATATAACTAAGGTTTCAAATCATTATTTCACGAAGAAGATCTAAGAGCAAGCACCTCAGAGCTAGAATCATTATTTCGAGACCTAGAGCTTTGAATTGTTCGATTGCAAGAGCAAGGCTTATGATCAAGAGAGCATTCAAGAGCTAATTATCAAGCATTTTGGAGCATCAATTCAAGAGTCAAGCATCATGTCAAGGTCTTCATGCATCATGTGTGTTTGTGAGCTAACATGTTGATGTAGCATTGGTGATCCAAGTTCAAGCATTCAAAGCCATATCAAGTTTCATGATCAAGATCTACATACATTAAAGCCAATTCATACAAGTTGTAGATCTACACTCCAAGGATTCAACAAGGTTTGGTAAGTTGTTACATTCATTTGTTCATTCATCATTCCTTCATGATATTTCTTCAAAGTTTAATTACTCAAATGGGGTTTGACTAAGGCAAACCACCATCCACTAACAAAACAACATTTTTCCCCCTCTTTTGATGTGTTTTTTGAAAATTTATGTGAACGGGACTCATTCGCTCAACATCATTCAACAATGTCAGATCTGGGTTCAGAAGATTCAAAAAGATCCTAAAAAATCCTATAGCAAGACTCATTCGCCCAACTTGGCATATTAGTCCTATGATAGTTTCTGATCACCGTTTAGCAGATCTTGATCAACTCTAAGAGAATCCCAAATCTTGCCCTAAAAACCCTAGAGTGGGACTAAATCACCCAACCTGGTGTATTAGTCTTGGTGCAATCTGAAATAGCAGTTTCTAGGGTTTACAGACCTTGTTTTAGCTTCTCCACTCCTCCAAGTACCTTTTTGTTTCATTTTGTTTGTTAATTTGATGTCATGCTTTCAAGTTTCTAGGGTTTTGTGCATATGTGTTTGTATTTCTTATTTGAAGCTTAATTTAATGGTGAACCCCCATCCAATTTCAATAGGAACCCTCTATCCCATTCCTCAATCAAGTCACTTGGTTGAGGGATCTAGGTTCCTAATGAACTAAAGTGCGAAATAGGTCCCAAAGTTCCATCTCCCAAAAGGTGGACACTTATTTCCCCTGTGTTCATTTTGGTGAACCCAACCTTTGGACCCTTGAATTTCTAATTTGGAGAACATTGTAGTCCTAGATCTAGATTGCATTAACTTTACATTAGATTTTCATTAGTTGAATTGCATTTAGGGCTTCTAAACATTGCATTAGTGAAAAGTGCATATAGGTTACATTTTTGCATTTTGCATCATTCAATTTCATTGGAAATATGTAATTGCAAACAGTCAATTGAGTATACAACCTAGACACATTAAAATCAATTCAGAATTTGTTGATTCAAACTTAGAAGCCCTATTTTGGGACTGATTGGCCCACTTGGGCGATTTGGTCTCTATACAGGTCTTTTTTCCAGATTTTTGGGTATTATGTGTTCTTTGTTTTTCACTATTTGAACATGTCAAAAACCCTAACTAGGACTCATACACCCATCTAGGCGAATGAGTCCTTAGAGGCCTACAAAAACCAACTTTTCTAAGCTTTCTGGTGATTTTGTGTACTTCCTAGGCTTAGTGGTAACCTATTGTATTTGTCTGAAAAGTTTCGGGAATTTTTGTTTCATGTATCTAGGTCAAATCATCCATTTAGTAGTCATTTTTTAAAATAATACCAAAACTCATTTCAGTAGTGAAAATTTTCAGATATGTAGGATATTTGTTTACATTTTTGAAGCATTGCATAAATTAGATAGCTTACTTTTTCATGTTAGCATGTTTTCTTTTAAGAGATGTGATTTTGAAATGGTTAAGAATGGATTGTATAAGTACAACATCCCCTCTTATGCGTTCAATGTAAAGCATAGAGATGAGGTTATTAAGAAACATGTTAGCCATACTTCCACTATCTTCCCTAGTTATGAAAACATCTTAGAGAAAGAGAAACAAACCATTGACACAATCCTTAATATCACCTTGCCTATCACTCACTCAAACCCTACTATCTCTCCCATTTGTGAGGATGGTATGATACAAGAAGATACAAGCATAGATAATCATGGAGGTCATAGTTGTTCTCCTGATGCCTCTCCTATTAGTGATGAAGGTATCTTGGTGAAAGAAGATGCAATCATTGACAATCATGAAAGTCTTGTTTGTCCTTCTCCCTCTACCCCTTGGGAAGATATTATGATAGAATAACGTGAGATCATTGCCACTATTTAGTCTACATTCATCTCCCAACACCTCCCCTACTTGTGAGAATGCTTTAGTGAAAGAGGATGTAATTGTGGACAATCATAGAAATCACATTTGTGAAGAGGCTATGTTGGTGTTAAGAGATCCAATGATTGAAAGCTATAGCATTATTTCTCTCTTTCCTAATGTCCCTAACATTTGGAAAGGTCTATTTCAACAAAAGTATCCAACCATTGGTAAGCTTTAAACTCGTATTTTTTCTTCCCTTGATGCCTCCCTTATTTATGATGAAGTTACTTTACAAAATCTAACCATGGAATGTCATGAACATCCTGTTTGCTCCTCTCCTCAAAGCTCTCCTACTAGGGTAGATATCATGGTGCAAGAGAATGATAGAAGTGATACATGTTTTTCAAACAATAGTAACGTAGCTTCCTTAGATGAAGATGACGAGGTAACATTAGACTCCCCTTCACTAAGAGATCATGAAAATAAGGATAAGTTTGGTGAGGTTATGAACATTAGAACTCCATCGAGTCCTCTAATTCTTAGATGTCCTAGAGATCCTCCATCATATTTTTCAAATTTAACAAACTTGTTTTTGTCTCTAGTCATGTGATTAGAGCAGCCGCTGTCAACAACCTAGTAGTTCTTATCATGTTTAACATGAAAAATGGAAACCAAAGTACCTTCTACCTTATGCTTCTTCGGAACACTTTCCTTCACACAACTTTCAGAGTTAGTTGAAGTAGATTCATCTTTTAAAGAAAAGAACATGCATTCATTTTCATCAGCATCTTCATCATCAAAAATACCAACATCTTCTCTAACATAGTAACTTGTTTTAATCATATTTCATTTGTTCTCCTTACTTTAATTGTTCACATCTCTGTTTGGACATCTTGAAGCATACTGTCTTATATTTCCATAGCTAAAACATTTGAAAGGTAGTTTACCTTTATACTTATTGGTGTCATTATTCATCATTCTTACAAAGTTAGCTTCCACATCATCAAGATCTTCTCCATCTAAATCTTCAATCTTTTCTAATTTTCCAGCCTTGAAAGTAGTCTCCACTTTTGTACCATTTCTCAAACTAGGTTCTCTCATTTCAAATGAAGTTAGTGTACCAATCAACTGATCTCTAGAATAAGTATTAAAATTTGCAACTTCCTCAATAGCATATACATTTTCACTATAAGAATCGGGAAGAGATTGAGAACTTTCTTTACCACCCTATGTTCTTTGACTTGTGTACCAAGACCTCTCATAGCACTTACCAACTCATCAAATCTCTGCAAGTAGGTTGTAATAATTTCATCTTCAAACATTTGCAAGGTCTCAAATTGTGTCTTTAGATTCTGCAACTTTTCTTGTTTAACCTTATCATCTCCTTCATAAATGTTTTCAAGCTTATCCCAAACCTCTTTAGTAGTCTTAAGATTCATAACTTTAACCAATTCAGAATTTGAAAGACTATTCACAAGAATAAATATTGCCTTAGCATTTACCTCATGTGCCTTGATCTCCTCACTTGTGCTTGCACCATTCACCGGTGTAGTATATTTATTCTTTATTGCTTTTTCAATCTCATACCCATGAGATGCTAGATATCCTTCCATCTTTGTCTTCTAGAATGCATAGTCTATTCTATCAAATCTAGGGCAATCCAACTTGTTCGCATCCCGAATATACCTCAAACATCTAAGCTCTTCTCCAAAGAACCTTGCTTTGATACCAATTCTTGAATGAACAAGAAAATTGAGAGGGGGGTGAATCATTTGTAGAAAATTAAAACATAAAAACCCTCAACAGTAATCAGATCGACAAGCATTCATTAAACCTTCATTATGTTAAAGAGATTATTCTTGAAATGCATATAACATAAACTAAAATAAACAACACCATACACAAGAGAACAGCATATTTATGTGGAAAACCTAATGAGGAAAAAACCACAGTGAGGATTAGCTCACAATATAAGTAATTGTAAAATTGGTACAAGGGCTCACTACCAAAATAGAATACATTGTCCAAAAAGGCTCATAGCTATGGCTCACTACCATAGAAAGAAACAAAGAAGATAGAAGAGAAATGTTATATAGAGAAAACTTTCTCTATACAAAAAGGAATCCACCACAAATGCTCCAACACTTTCGTAGCTTTGTATGAAATATTGCAGACACCTTCAGGTCACTACATTCAAGAATTCAACACTTTGAAATTCACACTGCTCTGCTCAAATTTGTATCTACACTTCTATAATTCGCATCACATTCATCACTCACATCTATCTCACATCTAGCTTTCCTTTCTCTTGCATCTTACAAAACCAGTCTTATTTATATCATCCTCAACCTTGAAAACCTTCTCCAAGGTCGGCAACTAAACATTCCTGCAATGGATAGGAATGAAAGAGGCCCATATAAATCCTTAATTATGACCCAAATTAATCTTAACACACCTCAACACGCTTTCATAAACTTCACTTGTAATGTTAACACCAGGTCAACCAATACTCGTGCTAAAACACCATAAAACATTAAGTACATGCTTCCTTAAATTAATCTGAAACTTTTAGATAGCAAAATTTACTTGAACATGATCTGGAATAATCCACGAACCACCTAAGATCCAACAAAGACTTCATCCAAACTAGCATCATAAAAATACTTCAACCCAGAACATCCGATTAACCTTATATGCACACTAATGCATGAAACACACAATGTACTATACCAAACAAGTGAAACCTTGAATTCTAAAAGATACAAACATTATAAGCAACTTCTCAAATTTGCACAACCTAAAACCAAAATGCAGAGCAAATACATTTCTCCCAGACCACAGAAAATAACATTGAAAAACTGATTCACATATTGGTGAGTATATTTCACTCTGCACAGTGATCTAGAAACGCAAATTCTGGATAAAGCAACTACTGACAATCTTGGACAACATATCAAATTCGCATAGGCATAGCATCAACATAGAAGAAATGTGGAGCACATCTTAGAGCACGTTCTCAACACTTGCACAACATTTTTTTCTTTGTTTATCAAATTTTCTCAAAAGCACTTGGAAACCAAGTACCAGAGACATCATCTCAACACACTACTTTATTCCAACACATCTCTAGACACTGTAACATAAAGATGGCTCCATGTACTCAAAACACTTCATCAATATTTCAACTGCATAAGCACAACCTACAACAAACTGTTTTCCTCTTTTTCACAATTTTTCTCAATATTCTTGACATCTTCATCATGCAACAACCTTCATCAACACATAGTCAACATCAATGACAACACTAGCTTGTTGACATCAATGACAACACCTTCATACATGAAACACAATGGGAGGGTGATGAAAAAATTTAAAATATAACTCTTGAGTGTGCTAGCTTAAACGTTATCATTGCACAACTTGCCAAAATCTCTTTAGATGAGGTAACTTCTACATATGAAGCCAATTTGTGTCATCATCAATGGGAAGTTCTACACTATTTGAGATATGTCATAAGGTGTATCCTTTTCTATTAACATGTTTATTATTTTACAAGAATAGCCACCATTGGTTTGACCTTGTTTTGATACATCAGAAAATAGTTAAATGATTAAGGTCGATGAAGAGGAAAGCCATAGCAAATGTGATGTGGATGCCAAGTGGGCATAACACTAAATAACAAAGGCAGACCTTAGTATTTCGATGTAAAGTGATGGTAGTCAAATCATTCTTGCTTCATCTTATGTGGGTTGTACAGAGTTTACCTATGTGGCAGAGCGAATTTCTGGTGCCAAATCTTCTCCAAGAATGAAGTTGTGCCAAAGTTAACACCTATAATTACATGTGTGCGATGAGCTCTTTCAAATGACATCAACATGATTTAATCCATCTCACATAGTATATGCCATAAGGGTATATTATGTATTTTACTTTAACAAGTGTCAACATTTTGTAGGAAATTCATGCAAGGAAAAGAAGAGATTTCAAAATCATAACTTTAAGCAATTTCAAGTGTGTATTAACCTTGTCAAGGACAATGTGGATTTCATCGCAGAATTTTGGTTTTTGAATAGTATAGTAAATTCCACATCTATATTAGGAGCTTGTTTGAAACTGTTTTCAGCTTGCAAGTTCTATAGCGACAAAATGGCTCTTAGAAAGGTGAAGAAACTTTTTGGTATAGTCTAAAGGAGTCATTTACAGTTTTGTGGTTATCTCTTCATTGATAGGTTGGCAAGTTGGCGCACTCTTTCATTTTCAAGATTAACCATAGCAAAGGCAGCGTAATGGCTAAAGTTGGAGGTGCAAGTAACTGGGTAAAGTGAAAATCTCCTTTTGGTATTTAGGGCTTTACTAAATCATCTCCAAATTCTGTTGGTATTTCAAATCATAATTAATACAAGAGTTTCAAGGCTGTTTTCATGAACTATATATCTGTTGGTTGTGTCAGATTCTGCAATATGGGTATTCTTTGAGTGTATGCCATATCAACGTTTCACGTTTTTAGTCTTTTTTTGTCAAATGCCATATATCAATTTGTGAGTGTTTGATGAGAATTTTGCATTATGGGTCAATTGTGAACGCATTCCACACTAACAGAGATGTCAAAGGGTTTTCTTTCATACTGTATCTAAGTTTTGGACTATTATTAGTGGTGTTTTATGGGTGTGTACGAGTGTCAAGCAAGCTTCTCCAATGGAATTTCTTCCAAGAAATTACAAGGCACCTTTTCAATTGCCTTTCTCCAAAGTTCTAGACAGAGAACAATTGTCTTATGTTTTTAAAATAGATTGTATCCCTTTTTTCAAATGTGTGAATGATATAATTGGGGATGACATATTGCAGCCATCAGCATAGAGAATCATATTTCCTTCCAACTTGGTATAAATATTTGTTTCAAATATCATGGATTTGAACCCGAATTATCACGACATGCAGAAGATAGAAAATGCAGTTATTAAGGAGGTCTTCTTGCAAGAAAATGTTGTACTCACAAGTATTCAGAAGTATGACTTTTGGCATGGAGAAGCATACATTGGTGTTGTCTCTCCTAGACACTACTTGCATCATAAAGTGAGCTTCAAAAACATCTATACTGGCATGAGATTGGCACTTGAATTTAACTCCTCAAATTACCTATATAAGGAGCTGAACAGGTATCATTTTGAATTGGGTAATGATATGGTAAGGAGATTCAAAACCAAATGCCATTTAATTTCATTCCTTCTTACACATCATTGTCACCAGGAAGCTTTGGTGAGTCATCCAATACCACCATAGCAAGGAGAGGTGGAGTCCAAAGAGTCACATGTAGCACCAAGGCCTCCAAATGTTCAGCCAATCATGCACAGTCATCAGCCAATCCTCTCAGACATGAACATAACTACAAATTCTAAAACAACCCCTCCAGCAAATTAGTTTATGAACAAAGAAGGAAAAGAAGATAGCTTCTCAGTACAAAAGGCATGAAGTGAATTGTCAAATACTTAATGGTCTTAACAAACTCAACTGATTTTGATACTTTGTACTGTTGGCATTTTGTTACTATTTCATTGTTGGAAAGAATTATGTCCTACAATAGGAAAGGTATGTCAACTATTGGCAAACTATTTGCTATACTCAAAACATAACAGTTGACATTTTATATCTACAACATATCTAGATACTACTAAGTAATATTGTAACCTTTACTATTATATAATATAAATAGTCGGCTTAAATGCCTTTTACTAAAAAAATAAAAACATAAAATTGTTGAGTTATTGGCGATTTTTTCCCTGAGTTATTGTTGAGTCCCAAGTTTTAAAATTTTGGGGACTGTCGCATTATTACCAAGTCTGAGTTTTTCAACTATGGCACATGCTGATAAACACCCTTGTGTGTTTGGTGTAAGTATAAGTCCATAAAGATAAGGCAAAAGATGAAGCCACCTAAGATGTGTCATGATGCCATTTCACCAAGACTCATGATTATCTTTTTCCAAGTTGATTACAGAAGGATGAATAGAATAACCCATAATACTTGGACTCAAATGAAAAATTTAGAGACTAATATAACCTCACTACTAACACAAACAGATCCTTTGCATGTGCCAAGATGTCCAAGTAATTAAGTAGAATGCGAAATCACAAAAACTAAATAAAATGTATCCAATGCAGATTCTTGAAAAAGTGCATGTATGGATCTGAAGAGCTCTAAAATACCTTTCCAATGCCATTAGAATAGTGAAAATTGGAGATAAAAAAAATAAATTATGAGCTCAAAAGCGCACAATGAAGATTTGACTTTAACTTGGAATAATAGGAACTAGCACAAAAATTTAATGATAAAACCTACACCATTAAAAATGACTTGGAACTAGTTTTTTGATGACATCTCATTTTCACAATTTCGAAACTATATGCCCAAATTATGCCAAAAGGAAAAAATTTGCTTCTTTAAGGCAAATGGGGCCTAGGAGGGGGCAAGGGGTCATCTGTACAATGGTTGACATCATGCTGACAGTGTTGTGACCCTTTCACAACATCACCCCATTGCAAATGGGGACCCCCTTGCTTTTTTCTTTTTTTGGGGTTTTGCCTTGGCGTCGCAATTGCTAATCCCCTTTTTTCTTTTACAATAAGGAGTCAAAAATCACCTTAGCCAAGTAGAGAATTCATGCCCAAAACTGTGCCTAGAGATCACGAAAGTGCTCAAAAGACCCGGTCGACAAAAAACACAATCGCTTTCACTCAATTCTAACACTTCCTATTTTTAGGGATTCTGCTTTTTTGCTTTTTGCTTTTTCTATTTTTGGCACTTTTGGACCAATCCGGGATTTACTATTTTTAGAATTTTTGCTTTTTGTTGTTTTATATTTTTAGTAATTTCTATTTTTAGAAAGTGCCAAGGTTTTGAGGTCCCACTGGTCATAGTATCAACTTCAACATCTTCAGAATCAAGGTTTTGCACCTCTGAGAATGAAAAGCAAATGAAAAGCAAGGAAAAATCAAGAGAAAAGCATGACGAAGGTTTTGTTCCAGAAGATTGAGAAAGATGACATAAGTTTGATGAAATTCGTCCAAGGAAGACATGTCTAGCACAAGCCTCAAGTCCACCAAGAAGAATGTCCAAGATGCTAGCAAGTCCGCCCAAGCCTGAAGAGGAAATGTCAAGCTCATCATCAAGTCCGCCCAAGGATGGATGGCACAAGAAGTCTAAAGCCCGCCCTCACCTTGGAAAGAAGATGGCAAGACTATCTTGATGTCCGCCCTTGTCCAAGGCACTCCAAAGTCTTCCCAACACTTGAGAAACATGTCCAAGCATTGAGGAAGCATGTCTGCCATGCTATAAGGGAGTATGGAAAGGAAGTTTTGAAGTTCGCCCTACCCTGGCAAGACAAGGATGAAATCCGCCCAGCCAAGAGGAGGAAAGAAAAACTCAAAATTTTGGCTAAGTATTGACACTTAAAGAAAGGAATGTCCAATTAGCAATAAAGTCCGCCCCACTTGAAGGATGTCCAAACCACTTCAAAGTCTGACTTTGGCCAAGGGAGAAAATTGTTCAAGTGTTAGCAAATTTTGTCTTGGCATAAGATGAATAAAGTCTGGCTTGGCTAGAAAGAAAGACATCCAAACCAATGGAAAGTTCGACCTTGCCCAAGAAATGATTGTCCAAACATGAGTAAAGTCTGACTTTTCTTAAAGAAGGCATGTCCTAACATTCATCAAGTTTGCCAAGCAAAATGGCAAGCATGATGTAAAGTTCGATTTTGGCACAAAGGGGATAAAAGTCCGACCTAGGTCAAGATAGAAGCAATTTCCAAACTCAAGTCAAGTCCACTAAAGGAAAAGGAAATGTACAAGACTAAGTCAAGTCCGCCTTGCACAATGGCATCACATATTAAAGTCCGCCCAAGGAGAAAAACTCAGAACATTGACTAAGTGTTGATACCTTGGGGAGGGAAATTCAGAAAATTGACTAAGTGTTGGAAGGAAAACAAGAAGAATAAAGAGGGAAAGTAAAGAGGGAATGAATAAAATCCCTGTCCAAGGATAGAATCTTCCCTACATAGCACAAGCCAGATTCAAAATTGAAGGAAAATCCACATGAAAAGTTCATTCAAGCATAGAGAAGACCAAAATCTTAGCTAAGTGTTGAATGGTCCACATGAAGGTGTTACAAAATGAAATTGAATAGCCAAAATTTGGCTAAGTATGGGAAATACTTCACAAAGAAAGTTCCAATTTCCTCCATTGTGGCGAAAGCATAGGGGAGTTCTTCTCCAAATTCAAGGTGCTTGTAGGAATTAAAAGCAAATTAGGAAAGAAAACCTTAATGACTTCAAGTCTAAACATCTACTCCAAGGGGAGACTTCTAGACCTCAAGTGCAAGTGAGAAGAAGAAACCAAAAGGAATCCAAGATCAAAGCCAAGAAGGAACAAGCACCAAGGACAAAGTCATCAACAAAGAAAGATATTCTAAGGCAAGAACATGGAAAAAGATCAAAGTGACCAAGGAGGACATCCAACATGCTGAGGTGGTGCCTTGTCATCTTCCAACCAATCAAAGTGTTCCAAGTCAACATGTCTAGATTCAATGAACTTGACACTCCACCATGCAACAACTTTCTATTTTATTGTTGGTTCATATTTAGCAGAAGGACAAGTGTCCCTAAATGTAATTTTCTCATTGGTCGAGAAAGGAGTTAGTTGTGACCAACCCTAATTAGAGTTTTATTTTAATCTCGGTTGTTGATCCTAAATCAATCTTTCCCATTGAATTGTAATTGGGCAGCCTATAAATTGAGCTCATCCCTCATTTGTAAAACATGGGAGCATGTTGCAAAACATGTTGAGATAAGTAAATTGTTGCATACGACTGCCAAAGTAATAAGTAATGCATTGTTAAAATTGATGGTGATTATTTCTCTTATTTTGGAGTTGTCATGGTTCTTATCCCTCATCATAGTTTACATTTTATTTCATGTATGTTAGACGAATGCAAGATCTGATAAGTATTGATTTATGGTGAAACTTTTTCTCATACTTTCTTTGAATGGATGATTTTTGTTCAATGCGTAAAGTTATCATGAGCTTACTGTGTGGATGCTTAACTTTTGTCTGGATAAATATTATTCATGACGTGAAAATCATAAGCACACTCCCTTGAAGATTGCACCCACTTTGTGTAGTAGTCCTAAGCATGGCAAAACAAAGCATGGTTATTGGTTTCACCAAGTTAATACCGTCTCTTGAATTTTTAGGGAGTAGATTAGAACTTCTAAACCCTTATCTCCTTTTTTTCTAGTTTGTTTGATCCAAGACCCAAAAAATAGAGCTTCATTACCTAAACCTTCATTGTGAATTTAACGATCCTAGAATAAGTCCCTTTGTGTATTACCAGCATATCACAACGACCATTGAGCATATCCACACGTCAAGACCTGACAGAAGAAACCTTGGAATCGCCATATGATCTTCTCGCAATATTAGCATACACGGTGGTTTTTCAAGAGAGGATGGAGCATCTTTGGACTCTTTATTCTGATGTCCGGTGTGTCACAAAACATGCATCAACATGAATTGGTGCTAGAAGGAGAGCGAACATTAGGTTGTTTATTTTCACAAGTGGAGAAATTCAGCTGGATGGAAGCAGTATGAACTTTGAAATGCCAAATCAGAGATATGTTAGATCTCTTTTATGTCAAAAAATCCAAAAAAAGTGAAAAGTTAAAAAAAATCCAAAAAAATAAAAAATTAGAGATTTCTCAATGGATGGGTGTCCATTCCATATTTCTTGTTCTCAAGACAGTCTCGTGGATATCACTCAGATTCAAGAAAATTTGAATGCATAGTTGTATCCCACGAATTTGTCTTAGTTCTCCTTGCCAAGAAGATGTTGAATTCATGAAACAACCAAGCACGAAGAAATCAGTTGCTTGACATTCCTCTCAAGGGTAGAGCTTGTTCTCCAAGGAAAAAATTTCTTTTGGGATGTCCCCAAGCTAGAAGTGGTGGATGTAGAACCCGATGATTATAGCATTCTAGAAGTTATAAATGAGGCCTTCACGAGGTTCATACTTAGAATCCAAAATCAGATGGAACTAGGTAATGTTCACTTGAAAGGTGTTTTACTTCCTCGTTGGTGTCGGATTCACAATGCACCTCATCCAGAGTTCACTTGCACAACATGTGAAGAGGCTATCAACCATGCCAGATGTCACCTCATATTACAAGAGTTACCATATGGATGCTTCAAGGACAACGGATGGATTGAATATGTCAATCGAACATTTTTAGCACCAAATGAAGAATGTACCACAATGTCGTCTAACAACAAGGAGAATAAGTCGCAATAGGATAATGTGATCGAGCTTAGGGATCAAGTAGATGAAGATTGTTCCTATATCACACTAGAACGAGAGGTCATTGGAGTAAAGATCAAAGAAGCAATGGAATACATCCAAGCAAGAAGAACCACCCAAGGCAATTGTCAGCATACGAAAGTGAATGAATATATAGAATTGCAAGTTATTGAAGATCGTCAAGGACCAAAAATGGAGGACTTAGCTCAAAGTATAGATGGTGTGACAAATTTCCAACGTTCATTCATCCAAAGAGGAAAACATGAAGAGGGAAGCGGTTCCAGTGCACTTCAAGAAGGAATGGTCCTTGATGAAAAAGTTCAATCATGCATGAACAAGATGGAAGAAATGATAAGTGACTTGAGACAAGATGATATGTTCGACAATCAATGGGATACCAAGATAGAAGCCAAATATGAAATACATTTCGCGTCGGCACTTGATCCAATGATCACAGTCATGGAGGAACTGCTTGATGAAATTGAAACAAACGGAATGCTAATTGAGAAACAAGCAACTGTGACAGAGATAGAGAATGAAGAACAATTCAGATTGGGGCTTGATCCATTGTTAGGGATTCAAAAGGAGCTAGTACATGAAATACTCCAAATTTCCAAATTCCCTTTTGGATCCAATTCCCGTCACACTCCACCCAATTTGGAACGTGATGTTGATCTCCATGTTTCAGATGCAAGTGGTATGGTTCACCATCAAATTTGACCTCCTGATGAAGCAATTGATGATGAGCAAGAATTCATGTCTGCAAATGAAGACCACCAGGTTGTATCTTTCCCTACTGTTGGCTGCAAGGAATATAATTTTGATTATGGAGAATTAGGAAAGATAACTTGTTTATGGATTAATCATGGTTCGGGTGAGTTGCCCCAATTGCTAATCTTTCCCAAAGTTTTGCTTGAGTTTCATATTTGTCCTTTGAAAGAATATTTTTCCGAGTTTAAAGATAAGTTTGCAAAACTTTGCACTGTGACCACTGCTTTGTTGTTACTACACATCTTGAGAAATCATGCTAGGAGTTGTATATACTTAGGTCTTTTGACTGTTGTTCGCTTAAAATTTTTGTTCTTGTTTAGAGTAGGTTTTCTTTCACGGTTTGATTTGTTTGCTTTAGATTAGTTGTTTTGCTTTCTTTAGTTTACTTGCCCATTTTGTTTTGCTTTCAATAAAGGGGCTCCCATTTGTGAAGGGTGTTGTATCTTAAGAACTCTAGCGTCTGTGCTAAATTATGTTGAGTCCATTTATGAGATAATTACTTTATGAAGTACTTTTGAATCCAAGGTTGTTCTTTTTCAACTTCATTGTTTGGTTAAGGTTAGTACTTGACTAGAAGGGGAATCATCTATTGTATCTTGACACTGAGTCTTACAGTTATTATATCGCACACTTAATGAATTCTCTGAGTCATTATGGTTTCCTAGGCGAATTCATGGCTAAATAATAGAAAATAATGAAAAGTCTTACTTCAATGCCACTATAATGCTCAAACCCATGTGAGTTTCATTACTTACAAGCCAAAGTGTGGAAATATGTGAAAAGAAAAGAATATCAAAATGAACGAAAAAAAATAGTGAAAGATCAAAACACTTGGCTTTGGGTGTGCGGACATCTCTACAAGCATATGTGTTGTACCCCAAAATTAAATTTTTTGTTACACTTCGACATTTTGAAGAAATGAGTAAAAGTCTTGTTAAAATAGTTAAAAAGGTCAAAATTTGGGTGTGCAGGTCTTGCATGGGGGGTTAGAACACAAAATTTTCAAAATCTGACGATCTGGGTCTGCTCAAAGCAGCTTAATCTACAAAACCCAGATCTCAGTTTTTCATCCCTACTTTTTAGGAAAATTGCTATTTTTAGAAATTTTCTAAAAATAGTAACATTTTCTGAGTTTTTTTTGGGTTTCTTTTGAAACAGATACTGGCAAAACTTTCTAAAAATAGAAAGTTGGTTCGATAGGGTCCAAACTGATTTTGATTGGCTCAAAATACGTCCATATCAGGCTGGTGCAGTCAGAATCTCAAAATAATCAGTTTTTCCCTAGTGGGTCTATTCTGCTTTTTCAGAAGCATAACAGGAGCTCTGAGGTCATCAATGGAGGTCAGTCGGCTGCCAGGCGTCAGATTCAACATTCAAAGCACTCAGCAGAAGGCTTCTAACAGCGATGCTAAGCTCATATTTAAATTATCCAACTCAATTTGACCTCAAAGTAGCCTGAAGGTGAAAACCCTAATTCATCAAAATGTTCTCTAGACTTAACCCTAATTCTGATCCAGGTCAAAAGAATGGTACATCATAAAAAAAGGTGAGATAGAACAGAGAGAGACAAACACAAGACCAAAGCCAAAAGACGGGAACGAAGCAAAAATTAGGGGGTCCCAATTTTAATTAGGGGGTGATGTGTGAAAAGGTCACAACAACACCCTTCACAATATCATGTTGCAGCTCATTGACAAGAACATGCTTACGTTACCTCCTGTTAGAGAACGTGACTCTACCATTTCCTAAAGGCTTTTGAAAAAATGCTTATTGTCATTACCATCAAACAAATGACATAGTATAGAATACTGTAAGCGTCTCAAACATCTTGTGCAAGACCTTATTGACTCTAATAATTTACTAATCAAAGGTCTGAATGATCAAGGAAATAAGTATGTAGCTCCTCCTAATCAAAATCTACAAATATTTACAAATCCTATGCCTAAGCACAATATTTCATTTGTCAAATCTAGTGAAATGAAGACCGATGTGATGAATGTTGACACAAATGATGATAATACAAAAAAATTGAATAGCATCCCATGGAAAATGTGATAGCATTTATCGGAGATAAATCTCGTAAGGGCTTGACTAGACAACCTCTTGACATTGCTTTCTCACAAAATGACATACCTAAACGTGCACCTGATGGTCCTCTTTACATAGCTGGCCAAATCAATAATAAGCCCACTAATGGGATATTGATTGATCTCGTTTGTGGAGAGAATATGATCATAGAAGAATTTTTACATATGCATGAGGTATATCAAGACAAATATGACAATCTGAAAGCATGGATCAAGAAACATAATGGATTTTCTTGCCCTATGATAGGCTCGATAGATCTCCCTTTAAAAGTGGGACCGAAAACATTAACAGTCTCATTCTCCATCATTCCACAATCGGACCAATTTTGTGTGAAGCTAGGCTATCCATGGATTCGCTCCATGAATTTCGTCCCTTCAATTGTGCATAAATGTCTAGAGTTTCCATTTGGCAATAACATCTTCACTGTGCATCATAGCAGATTCCAACCTGCCTCGATAAAAGGGAATTTTTCACTAGATTACTTTTGGCTCGAGCCTATGGAACCTATCAAGCCTCGTGAAGATTTCTCTTTCAAATCATATCAAAAATTCAAGGCAAAGAAAATAGTAGAACTATCTCTTCGTAATATGCCTCAACCTATGACCGAACCAACTATTCTTGACGAGACAATGATTGAATCAAAAACAATCCCGAACATACAAGAACAATCTATATAAAAACCTCCTACAATTTCCCACAAGAGACTGTGAGATAGTACAAACCATCTCGTTGTCCCTCCTAGAGTCAAGCAAGTCTACAAAGTCAAAGAGAAAGTGGTTGAACAACCTCTTGTTATTTCTTCTAGTCCTCCCAAGGAAGAGAATGAGCCTATGATTGACAAACCCGCTCTTACACAAAAACAAATTGACAATAAACTGAAAAGAAATTGAAGTGCTAGAGAGCGTAGACGTAGGCGTCGTGCTATTGCTCGTAGATTGTAAACTCAAGAAAACAATAATAACATAGAAAATCAAAATCCGAACCTACCTAAAGCAATGCATGACAACTCTCAACCCTCGTCACAACATAAACAAGAACATTGTATGGACATTGTTATTCAACCCCCTGGTGTGATTGACTTAGACGATGACATTGATATTGCAAAGATTGATGAACAAGTGCATGAAGAGTTGAATACATTGTTTTCTTCTTCCATGATCTTAAATGACAAATCTCCTAAAAAGAGTGTTGAACTTGGTGTGTGTTCTAGTTCGGCACTTGATGTTGTCCCTTTGGCTAGTTGTCTGCCTTTCGATTATACCGACCGAGATTGGGAGGCAGATGACCTACTTTAGGTTGACTTGCCTGTGCCTTACTAGTCTTTTGCCTTTTCATTCTTCTTTTTTTCTTTGATTTCATGTGTGTAATGTGATTCCCCATAACGTTTTATTTGATATTCCTCTCTCTTTTGTGCATTCCTATATATATACCTTCATTCTTGTCTATGTCGTAATCATTTTTCATTTGTCTTGTATTTTCCTTTTGGGGATGATGCAAGGCATCGAGACATTTATGTCTCTTCCATGTTGACCCAAAAGATTTTTCTTTATCTTTTTCATTTGTCTTGTGTTTTCCTTTTGGGATGATGCAACCTTGGCGTCAAGACATTTATGTCTCTTCCATGTTGACCCAAAAGCTGTCTTTCTTTTTTTTTCATTTTTCTTGTCTTTTCCTTTTGGGGATGATGCAGGGCGTCGAGACATTCATGTTTCTTCCATGTTGACTTGAAAAGATTTTTCTTTGTTTTTGCTCTCTTTGTGTCATTCTTCCAGTTCTATGTGTATTTAGGGAATGATTACAGTTCCATGTTCTATGACAACATTATAGCACAGACATATTGACCCCAAACCCATAGATCCCTTATGTGTTTGTGGGGGCAACCCTTCCTTCCTATTTCATGATGCAACTTGCTTCAAAAACATATGACTTGGCATAGAGTTTTCTGAGGAAAGCTCTCATGTCTTAGGCTAAAAACATTAAGCAATTTCTCATAGTGATGGTGTAGCAACTACTTTAAAGTGGGGGCATACAACGATGACATCTTCTGGTAAATTTCATGGCATGATTTTCCTTTGTTTTTGTGATGTGTCCTCTTCTTGGTGGTGTCATTGGGTTTGATGCCATCCAAGAGTGTACGATCTTCTATCATGGCACGATGCGAATGAGGCATCTCATGGGCAGTAATCTAACACTTTGGCTTGTCCTCTCTTCGAGACAATAGGAACAATGCTCCCTAAGAGGAAGACTGTTACACAAACAAAGAAAAATCCCCTTTAGCAATTTTTTTACAACTGTGGTGCCTTATCAAAGTTTTTAGGAGGATGACTTCCGTATGGTATGAGAAGCTAACTTGATTCTCTCATTTGCCACCTTGTTGGGATAACTCACCTAGTGGACAGACTGAGGTTCCACTACCCCAGAGCGAGCATACATATTTTGGGACAAACTCACCCCGCAAATGACCTAAAGTTTCATGGCCCCAAAGTGGCAGTGTTTGTTATGGACAAACCGCTACTGCCTCACATTGTGTTGAATCGGTTGTGCTTGATCCTTTGTTTTTGTTTAGTTTTCTTGGCCTTTGACAGGGTATGATCTTGTATCTTGGTTATTGTTACATACTTAAGTGTCTTGGATTTCTACAATAGTTTGAGTTTGACATGGGGTCATCCTCTCACTAAAGTGGGGGAAAAATGTAGTAACAAAAAAAAATGTCTTTTCCTCGCTTGATCTAATAATTGACAATGAAATTAAAAAAATGGTGTCTTGGACTAGTGTTGTAATGTCTTGTAAATATTCACACTATTTTAAGACCTTTATTTAGCAAAAAAGTTCTTTAATTTGTCCTTTGCAAAGGTGTTGTGAAGTATTGTGTTGATGGGTGTTTTTGCACTTCTCAACACAAACAAAGCACAAGTGCAATGTCTCTCTTGAAAGATGAAAACCTACAACTGACTTTTAGAAAATCACCCAAAGGTCTCTCGAGTCTCAGGTCATTACAATGCATGGAATAACACAATAGTTGATGTGATTTGTTGGTAATCACAAGGAGGCCTTTATGGTTCACAAAGCATGGGAGTTTGGTCTACAAATGGAGTTTCAAGGTTCTGGAAATGAATGAATAGTGGCTACTCACTCAGAACAGCAAGCTGAAACTTGCTTCAATCAACAAGTTTGACATTGTTATGGTGCTTGGAATCCTAAACTAACAAAGATCTAAAAGAAATATCAAAAGAGGAAAGGGTTGAGAGAAGTTTCTAACTCTAAGCTATGAATGAACAATAACAACAGAGGATGCTACAATAGACAGACTCCCATACAATTGAGTTTTTCTTGACCAAGAGAAACCTATAGCTACACAAAACTAGTGCAATCTTCAAGGGGTCTTTGCAGATTTTCAGATTGTGCATTCACCTCATGAACACACAATTGAACTTAATTGCAACATATGAAATAGCTCAGACTATCTTTGCAAAGCGATTCATCATCAATAAACCATAAAAAGCATGAGCTAGAAGTGCATCCAATACTGTAACAACAACCACCATTAAAAACATTAAAAAAACTAACAAACAAAAATAACGTGGAGGTTGAATCATGTATGCATAATGAGCAAAATCAAAGAAAACACCTAACTTCAATGCAATGTTTCCTTTTATTACTGCAAAATACCTCTTACAATAATTCACCACCCCTTACAAATGAGGAGCAAGCCCCTATTTATAGTTTTCCAAAAGCAAAATGAATGGCCAGGATTGATTTGCAATAAATGGCCCAAATTCAATATAGCTTAGGGTTTCACCTACCTCCAATATCTTACAATATAAAAATAGACTATTTTATCTTTTCCTTATTTTGTCTTGTAATCTATTTCGTCCTGGAGCTATTTTGTCTTCTAGTTGCTTTATGTTGTTGCTGGAAACTAGTAAAGTCTACCTTTCGTTGATACACTTCCAACATCTCTCCATTTAATTAAGTGAATCTTCTTGCAGATTACATCCATGGGAAATAGCAACATTCTCCTTGGCCCTGGAGGACAACTCTTCATTGGTAGAAAATAAAACAACCCCCCATGTTATCTTGTTTGAAAGCACTTCTCCAGTTGTTGTATTGCTCAGCCCAAATTCTTAAGCAGGCTTTTGCAATTAGATGATCAAGTAGCATCCTCCTAGCGTGCATCCACAGGTAAACCCATCTCCACCTTGACAATTTGAATTAAAATCTCCCCTCTTGACACGTCTTCATGTGTTGGTTCTTTTAATGAATTGATCCATTATCCCTCCAAGCATCCTTAAAAGCACCTGTGTCATAAAATACCATGATTTAAATCTCCAAAAATGATAAATTTCCCTCATTTAAAATATTAAAATGTATAAATTTATAGTCCATCAAGAAAATTTAATGTTTCAAAAAACTTTCTATTTTTGGAAACTTTCCATTTTACCCAATTTCACTTTGGAGACTTGATCACTTGGGAAGTGTGGAAATGGGATATGCGGGGTCCACGAGGCGGGATGTTGTTAGGCAGGAAGAGGGTAAGGTTTAGCCGCTAATAACGGTCGAGGAGTAACAACCTCCCGGGGACAACAGTCCACTAGGGTGGACCCGCAAAAGATATTTGGACTTGGAATTTTCGTTACTTGCCTTAAAGCTTTGTTTTGGGAAATAAGGCATGCGGGACCCATGTAGTGGAAAGACGCGATAGTCTCACCGTAAAGCAAAGGAAAATAGAGCATAGAGGCCTGCATGCAGAGACCCGCATGAGTGGATTCGCACGGACCTGAAGACTCAAACATTTTGTCGGGTAAACACTTTGTACCCCCTGTGGTGAAAATGGAAGCAGAATCCACAAATGTAGGGGCTATGCTTGTTTTGCTGTTGGGAACAACATTTGGTGAATGGGCCTCCACACAAGGTAACCCACTGGGTGAACCCGCAGTGATCCATTTGACTTAAGGATTTCGATATTTGGGACTCAAGTGTTTGACTCATGAAAGCACAATATGCAGAATCCACAAGGTGGGAAGCTAGACAAGTTTGCGCCATAAAAACAGCATTAGGGACCATGACATTCAAAATGCGGCTTCCCGCATGAAAAGTTTTTCAAAGCCACAACTCTTTGTGATTTTGAGTTTTTTCAAATTAAGCAAATGAAAGATGCATTAGAAGGGTGTCTAAACCTATTCCTCAATGATTTGACCCCTTTCAAAAAATGCAGATATTTAGAACGCGAAAGTCGTAGGGTCCGACATCATTAGCAACGACATTCCACACACAAAGACTCATAGATGGACTTCCACACACGGAAACCCACGGACGGACTTTCGCACACAAAAACCTGCGGGAAAAAACCGCAGACAACAACCTGCAGTGAAATTTTTGCAAAGTCACAAAACTTAGTAAATTTGAGATTTTTCAATTTTAGCACATGGGAAAAGGGGTAGAAAGAGTGTCTAGACATATTTCCTTAAGATTTGACTCATTCTGAAAAATGCAAAAATTTGGAATGCAGAAGTTGGAGGGTCCAGCGCCGTTAGCAAAGGCATTTCACAAATGGACTTCCGTGGATGGAAACCCACGAACGGCTTCCCGCAGTGAAGTTTCTACAATATCTAAACACTTAGTAATTTGGCTCAAACCCCTTTAGGATTATGTGGACATGCATTTTATGGGCTCTAGATGTTTAAAACTTAAAGTATGTACCCTTATTTTCAAATGCAGAAATTTGGAAGGTGGAAGTCGTAGGGTTTGGCGCCATAAAAAAAATGGCATTCCACATGGAAACCCGCACACGGAAATCCGTGGACGAAAACCCACTTATGGAAACCCGCGAATGAAAACCCACACACGAAAACCTATGGATGGCAACCCGCACACAGAAACCCATGGACGACAACCTGCACATAGAAACCCGCGGACGAAAACCCGCACAGGGAAACCCACGGACGACAACCCACAATGAAATTTCTACAACTTCTTAAAACTTAACAAAACCTTGGCAGTTCACTTAGGCATCACAAAAACATCCCAAATCCATAGGAAACTTGTCCCTAAAGTCAAAAAATGAAGGAAAAAGTGAAGCAAGCGAGAAGGGACCAAGCTAGCAGGAGCAAGGAAAAAGCGAAAAAAAGGCGGTCCCTGCCTTCGGTGAGGCATGTGTGCAAAACATGCACAACAAATGGCAACTCAGCTGGGGAAATGCTCTAGAGAATTTCGATGACAAACTGGAATCATGAACCCAGAATCTTTGGTTCTGACCTTCACACTAGGCCAAACAAATCAAACACTTGACCAAAGGATCAAAACCACTAGTCAATCCAATCTTATGTATGCTGAAAATCCAAGTGTGTGGAGATGTATTCATTTCCTTCCTTAAGTCACTACAGGTTCACCTAAGTTCGGTCAAGTTAAGCTACATGATTGATTCTAACTCTAAAAGCATCTTGGACATTGTCTTGTTGCCCGTCAATCATCCATAGCCTCGACGAGGTTGTCGTTGTGATTCTCTCAAATATTTCTCTATTGCTAGCCAGGAATCCATAGCCCCGGTAGAGTTATTCGGATCCTCCTAAAAGTTGAATTTCTTTTCTTTTGATTTTCATTATTTTCTTTTCTTTTTCTTTTGTTCATTTCTTTTGATTTTTCATTTTCTCTTCTTTTCATTTCAACCTGCAAGTAGTGAAGTTTGCAGTCAGGGCTAAGAATCACAGTGGCGGTGAAGTAGAATTTTAGATTTTTCACTTAATTGGACTTTACCAAGGAGCCTATAGCGACCTCATGATTCTTAAAGTGTGATAGATATAAGATTCCAAAATACATCAGAATCATACGGGACTAACGGCTTATCCACTTTGAGCCAAACATCCAGGTCACTTGACACTAAAAGAAGACCTTCATCGTCCACTCTGAAAACTTGATTGAAGTTTCTTGCAGAAATACTTAGAACCCTAGGTAATGAAATAATTATTGCGCGTGCAAACATGCCCAACAGAAAATAGAGGGAACCCAAGTAAAGAAGCAAAGCGGAAGAAAACTGACCTAAAGCAACAACCTAGACTAACCAAAGCAGAAAAAAACAAACTGAAAGGAAACCACTCTAAATCAATCTAATCTACAGCAAACTAACTAAGCTAACGAAAGCAGGAAAGCAAACTATGTACAAGGAAACCTATGCTAATCAAACCGAGCTACGCACAAAGAGATTCAAAATGAACCATGTTCAGACAAGGCAAACTGACACCCACCCCCGTAAGATTTTGTAATGCATGCACAAGCAAAAGAGCTATCGTTACAGTCCTAAGCCATGCAAATTCATCCTTATACTCAAAAAGATAAAACTTTATAACGTAGTATTCAAATTCAATAACAACTTCAGGAAAAACCAATAGTTGAGGCAACTCATGAAGCCCATGGTCAATCGATAAACAAGTTTTCCTTCCCTCGTTCCCATAATCAAAATAACAAGTATGAACATCCATAAGAGCAGGGAAAGATAAAACTTGGATGTCTTCATAGGAGGGTCGCAGTGTTTGGCGGTTCGGAGCATGCATTGCGTCATTCGTTATGGCATGGGTAGCCTTTGGCAGGCGCAATGGATGATGCAGCATCTCGCTTGCATTGTAGATTCGTAGACCATAATCAAATTGATTAGGTAGTAGACACAGTGAAAATTCAAAATTTTCAAATTCAAGGAACCTTCTACCTCATCCTGGGGTTGCATAAGGCTAAGAAAATGATTCAACCAACCCATCTTCCACGCTCCCGGTGGGGTCTGCAACCTCCTTTAGTTGTTCATCAAGGAGATACACACTATCATGTCGATCATTTGTGGCTCTTGCATCGACTGAGTTGTCATTCTCAAAAGGAAACATGTTGTCCTCTCTAATTTGCTTCATGATGATCTCAATTTGTTTATGGTTCATGTCATAAAACATGACATGGATGAATCCATCCTGTTATAATCCTCGAAATGTGCGGGAGGATCAGCAATAGACAGGGTGGAAAGACTCCTCATCATAGCCTGTGGCCGGCAGGGTATATCACCTTTGTGGGCAGCCTCCAAGACATCCCTGCCTTGGTCTTCTTCTCTTTGCAGTTCATGTGGCTCACTAGGATATTTACTTGTTTCCTCTTATTCACTATTGCTACAAATGGAAATGGTACCCTCTTCCCAATCTGGGAGCTCTAATGTTTCACCATCTGGAGGTTCAGGTGATATGTCTTCATCACTATCAACCTATGAAATGTAATCTTGCTCGACATTGTTGTACCTCAGTGGCACAACTCCAAGTGGGAAGAAATCAGCAAGTGACACTGGCTCGTCAAGGGGATCAAAATATGCCATGTGATCTCCCTCCGAGAATTCCTCATGGGGTTGATCATCAACCTTGCGTAGATCATCCGTGACAGGGGATGACTCTTGATAATTGATGGGAAACTCTCTCATTTGATCTGCTTCATTGTCTAGAGGTTTGGGATTGTATTTTTCTTCTTCCATTTCTGCCCCAACACCTTCTTGAGAGTTGTTCTCAGCTAAGTTATCACTCGGTTCCAGTTCTTGGACTTCTGGCTCAATTCTTGAAGCAACTGCAAGAGTCATTACTTTGGGGTGTTCCACTTGTTCTTTAACTTGCCCGATGGCTTCCTAACACAACTCACATGTAAACTCCAATTGTGCAGAGTCATGAAGCCTACACCAATTCGACAATAGCAACACTTCCAAATCTATATGGTATCTACACCTCCTGTAACAACCCGACTTCTACGTAAAATAAAAAAATTTCTAATTTTTACAACTTTCAACCAAAGTAAACGAGTAAATAACATAGTAACAAATTTTTTCTTTTCTTTTCAAAATAAAGTACAACATATAAATATGATTTCAAAGCTTTTCCCAATTAAATAACTTTAACTATTTCAAATGAATAATAGAGTATGAAAGTATAAGAAATACATACACAGCTTAAACAACTTTTGCACAAATAGAAGTAAGACGGTCCAGGTTCTTCCCTTTCAAATCTTGGTTCTTCGGTTGTCAGGTTGTGGAGGAGAAACATCACTCGGGTGCTTTTCCGCCAACCACGGACTAATAATGCGGTCCCCCGCACATTCATTTTTCAATGAATGGCCCTCCCTTTGTCGAAGAGATTGGTTGAGTGACCAATTCCATTAACCAACTGAGCATAGTGTCGTGTCCTACTTTACTAGATTCTTGTATCTTACAATCCCAACCTAGTAAGTGTGTTTTGGATCACTGTGAACTGACAATGTAATCATCTCTCTAAGTTAAGAGGATGTAGGTACATTACATTACTATGGCCATAGTATTTTGGTTCAGTAAACGACTGAGTAAGTCATCTATCACTTACACTACTCAGGGCCGATTTGCCTTTGGGCTACCTTACTCTATGCGTAGGCCATGTCCTTCAATGGGTTCAGTTTACCCCAGACTTCCTACCTCAAACAGTTTACTGGAAATGAGTCTTTAAACAAGTGTTTACTATCCTATCTCCTGTTTCCGGAAATCTTTATCCTAGGAGCGAAGCTTCCTAATGTTAACCTAATAACACAAGCTAGGATTACACTTTGTATTGACATCATTTCGTTCCTAGAAGTTAATAATTATTCTACGTACTCTCCATATACGGAGATCATACAATTTTGTAACTCCAAACAAATGCATAAAATTTTAACACTATAAATCAATCATCACACACAAGAGACAATCCTTTTAGCACAATGCATATAAAATTAAGTTGATTTAAAACCCTTTAACCAAATTGAATCCCTTCTTTTCAAAACCCCAATTCCTATTAAATCTTTCTTAACCCCTTAATTAAATATATTGAATTGCATCAAGCTTTCTCCTTTAGCTACATTGTCATTCCCTAACTTTTACCCCTTGCTTAAAATGAAGTCCCTTAAATCATTATGCAATAACAGCTTATCTAACAACACTTGATTGCTAAGGATAATTTATTTATTTCACATCAAATGCAACCAACAATTCTAAAAACAGTAAAAGAAAGACAGCTTTAAGCTATAATTCCAATTAAGAAACATGCCTGTATATATTTTAAGCTCCTTTCCAATGTTCCTCTGTCAGCAGCCTTCTATTGATGATGACAGAAAACAATTTCTTCAACCAGAAACTCTCCACAGAAAGATTGCTATTGATTCCTCACAGTCTAAGAAATACAGCTGAAGAATACTCTAATCCTTTTACTGAAAACACTTTGAAACAAAACAGTAACTCTAACTCACAGCATAAGCTCTCAATTGCAATATAAAAACTCTCTAAAAACGCCAAAGATGAGAAAACAATGAGTGTATTCGAATGAAGAATTGTGAAGTATTTATAAGCCGAAATAAGAACAGTTTCCCCATTTCTGGGCATGTAAAATGACAGACTGACATGTTTACCTGGTCAAATCGTCACTTGTCATCTTATCAAACCCTCAGTCATGATTTTTAATGATGATTCGACCTCATGGAGCCAGCAGTTGAAGAATTTTTCAACTCAACAAACAAAAACGCCACCTACAGGAAAACGTTTTGCTGCCAGTCGTATAAATTCAACAATGGTTTTATGCGTTTCTTAGTCAATATTTCACTTGTTACAGCACTGAAATTCTTCGCCATTTCCCTATTCTTCAATTTGAATATTTCTCCCTGCATTTTCTGTTGCGCAGGAGCTTCCGCATTTTCAGGGAATGTCCATATTTGCTTTCCATTCGTTTTTTCTAAAGTTTAAACTTTACAAATATTTCTTTAGTGAAGTTCACTTCTTTTTAAATGTATTTTAAAGTGTTAAATAATTCATGCAGCTACCTTTTCAAATTTAAACTTCCACAATTTATATATTGCGATTTCATCCTTCAAAGAATAATGCTTATTCTTTTAAACATTGAAGTTATTTTCCATTATTTAAATTTTAATTATTTATATTTGCATATTTTATTTATAAATGTATTATATTAAACATTAATATTTCTTTATATATAAACGTATTTATATATAAAAATATATTAATTTTAATATTAACACATTTAATTTATAAAATATATAAATATATTATTATTTACACATCCTTTATGTATTGATATATATATTAATAATCACTTTATTAATATATATAATTATACATATATATATATTTAAATCTTCTAGATAATAATACTTGAACATTATTTATATCAAAGATATTAGGCGGAATGTGTACGTGTAAACATGTCCACATATACTTCATGTATATACATATGTATGCGTATATACATGTCGATACATATGTATGAGCATATCCATTTGCTTTAATGTACATACGTATTGATATGTCTATACATTTAGATATGTGTACACAGTGTATACATGTGTATACGTACCCATTCAACCTTTATCACATATCAACTACTTCGTTCAAACACAGGGAGTCACAGTTTAGTCAAACTGATATTTTAACAATCACATCACATAATGCATAAGGAAGTAAATCAAACTCCTAAGCCTATGGACGACTAACTTATCTGACCTGTTTCCCTATGTTTCGTTCACAGTGTGTGTGCATGCTCAACTGATTAACTTTATTGGTTAAACGACCAATACCCCTCTCCCAAGTGATATTTCCCCTCTGCCTAGAGGACTGGTTCTCATTCCTGCATTCACAATTATAAACTCACGGCAGTCAATTGCTCACAAAATTAGTAATACATATAAATTTCACAAGATATAAAAACATCACATATAAATCTCATTATGCACGTTTTTCACCATGATTAACATCAAATGAACAATATAAGAATGAGACGATCATTAATGTATAAAACTCATATTGATAACAAGGTGATTCACATCTTTATTTGTTCATAAAATTGTCTTTACAAACACATAATCCTTATTCAACTCTAATAGCCTAGTAGCTATACAATCGGGATGTAACACCTCCAAACCTATATGGTATCTCAGCTCTAACCAATCCCTCATGAACCTTGAAAGGAGTCTGTCATCTCTCCAATATTAGATCTTCATCAGCACTTCGGAAGGAAGTTTGATGGTGGACTACCTTTGCTTGTGGTTGTTCCCAATCCTCTAGATCTTCCTTTTCAAAGGCCTGGTTGCCTTAATCCATTGAGAAGAGGTCTTCTAATCCCATTTCACTTAAACTTTCATCATGGCTCATCGCTGTCCTAAGGAGTTCAGTCCCTTCCTTCTAATTTTCAACATCTGTGTTGGTTGTTCCAACATGTACTATTGCAAGAATATCTGATTCAACATCCTCTGCATATTCCCTTTCGACTGCTAGTTGTTCCTCTACCTTAGTAGATTGCTCCTCCTAGTAGTTGGTTGGCTGCTCTATCTTATTCAAACAACTCCTAGTTTAATCCATAATGCCTGCATATGAAGGGAAATTTAGTTCCGAATGAGGTGCATTATGAACCATGCACCATCCGAACATCACTATTTCTTCTAAGTTTAGTCCATCCTTGTTGCTCAGTTGTTCTTGGATCAGCTCTTCAAATGCTTTGGCTGCAATATCAACAAGTTCTTATGGATCAGCAGGAGCCAAAGTTTGATGCACATCCCAAAAGAAGATTTCTCCCTGCAGTGCCATCTCAATTCAACCCAGGAATGTTAAACACTCCAATTCATTGTGTCTGCAAGTCTTATGAATTATGCACCTATCTGATAATGCAAAGTGATGCAATGGTTCCTTCAACCTCCTACTCAAATCTTCTTGTAGCTAAGTGATATTGATTTGCACTTGCTGCTCCATCTCAGCTAAGATCTTGTTTATGTCTTCAAATTTTTTGCTTATGATGAGATCTATCTATCTTAGATTTTACTTGAAGGTACTTTCAACTTCCAGCTTTGTAGCTTTGAGTGCAGCCAGGCCCACCTTCTAGCACCAGTTTTGTTGATCAGTGTTTTTAAACTTCTTAACACAAACAAAGCACAAGTGCAATGTCTCTCTTGAAAGATGAAAACCTACAACTGAGTTTCAAAAAATCACCCCAAGGTCTCTCGGGTGTCAGGTCATGACAATGCATGGAATATCTCAATGGTTGATATGATTTTCTAGTAACCACAAGGAGGCCTTTATGGTTCACAAAGCATGGGGTTTGGGTCTGCAAATGGAGTTTCAAGGTTCTGTAAATGAATGAACAATCGCTGCTCACTCAGAACAACAAGCTGAAACTCACTTTAATCACCAAGTTTGGCATTGTTATGGTGCTTGGAATCCTAAACTAACAAACATCTAGAAGAAATATCAAAAGAGGAAAGGGTTGAGAGAAGTTTCTAACTCTAAGCTATGAATGAACAGTAATAATGGTGGATGCTACAGTAGATAGGCTCCCATAGAACTGAGTTTTGCTTGACCAAGAGAAACCTACAACTACAAAAAACTAGTGCAATCTTCAAGGGGTCTTTGCAAATTTTCAGATTGTGCATTCACCTCATGAACATACAATTGAACTTAATTGCAGCATATGAAATAGCTTAGACTAGCTTTTCAAAGTGATTCATCATCAATAAACCACAAAAAGCATGAGCTAGAAGTGCATCCAATACTGTAACAGCAACCACCATTAAAGACATTCAAGAAACTAACAAACAGAAATAACATGGAGGTTGAATCATGCATGCATAATGAGAAAAATCAAAGAAAACACTCAACTTCAATGCAATGCTTCCTTCTATTGCTGCAAAATGCCTCTTACAACAATTCACCACCCCTTACAAATGAGGAGCAAGCCCCTATTTATAATTTTACGAAAGAAAAATGAATGGCCATGATTGATTTGCAATGAATGGCCTAGAATCAATACAACTTAGGCTTTCACCTACCCCTAATAACTTGCAATATAAAAATAGACTATTTTATCTTTTACCTATTTTGTCTTGTCGTCTATTTCGTCTTGTAGCTATTTTGTCTTGTCATCTATTTCGTCTTGTAGCTATTTTGTCTTCTAGTTGCTTTATGTTGTAGCTGGAAACTAGTAAAGTTTGCCTTTCATTGATACACTTCCAGTATCTCCATTTAATTAGGTGAATCTTCTTGCAGATTTACATCCATGGGAAACAAAAAATTCTCCTCGGCCTTGGCAAACAACTCTTCATTGGTAGAAAATAAAACAGCCCCCCATGTTGTCTTATTTGAAAGCACTTCTCTAGCTGTTGTATTGCTCGGCATAGATTCTTAAGCGGGCTTTGGCAATTAGATGTTCAGGTAGCATCCTCCTAGCGTGCATCCATAGGTAAACCCATCTCCACCTTGGCAATTTGAATTAAAATCTCCCCTCTTGACACATCTTCATATGTTGGTTCTTTTAATGAACTGATCCATTATCCCTCCAAGCATCCTTCAAAGCACCTGTGTCATAAAATACCATGCTTTAAATCTCCAAAAATGATAAATTTCCCTCATCTAAAAAATTAAAATGTATCAATTTATAGTCCATCAAGAAAATTTCATGTTTAAGAAAAACTTTCCATTTTCCCCAGTTTCACTTTGGAGACTTGATCACTTGGGAAGTGTGGAAATGGGATGTGGGGTCCACGAGGCGAGATGTTAGACGGGAAGAGGGTAAGGTTTAGCCACTAAGAACAATGAAGGAGTAACAACCTCTCGAGGATAGCGGTCCGCTAGGGTGGACCCGCAAAAGACGTTTGGACTTGGAATTTTTGTTACTTGGCTCAAAACTTAATTTGGGAAATAAGGCATGCGGGACCCATGTAGTGGAAAGATGCAATAGTCTCACCATAAGGCAAAGGAAAAGAGAGCATGAAGGCTCGCATGCAGAGGCCCACATGGGTGGGTCCGCGCAAACCTGAACACTCAAACATTTTGTTGGGTAAACACTTTGTACCCCCTACGATGAAAATGGAAGCTAAATCCGCAAATGTAGGGACTATGCTTGTTTTACCATTAGGAACGACATTTGGTAAACGAACCTCCACACGAGGCAGCCCGCTAGGGCGAACCCACAACGGTCCATTTGACTTAAGGATTTTGATATTTGGGACTCAAGTGTTTGACTCATGAAAGAATGAGATGCAGATATCGCAAGGTGGGAAGTCAGACAAGTTTGTGCCATAAAAATAGCATTGGGACCACGACATCCGAAAGGCGGCTTCCCGCATGAAAAGTTCTGCAAAGCCACAACTCTTAGCGATTTTGAGTTTTTTCAAATTAAGCACATGAAAGATGGATTAGAAGGGTTCCTAGACCTATTCCTCAATGATTTGACCCCTTTCAAAAAATATGGAAATTTGGAATGTGAAAGTTGTAGAGTCTGGTGCCGTTAGCAATGGCATTCTACACACAGAAACCCGTAGATGGACTTTCTCACACGGAAAGCCGCGGATGGACTTCCACACATAGAAACCCATAGATAGAAACCCGCAGAAAGCAACCCGCAATGAAATTTATGCAAAGTCATAAAACTTAGTAAATTTGAAATTTTTCAATTTTAGCACATGGGAAAAGGGGTAGAAAGAGTGTCTAGACATATTTTCTTAAGATTTGACTCATTTTGAAAAAATGCAAAAATTTGGAATGTGAAAACCAGAGGGTCCAGCGCCGTTAGTAAAGACATTTCACAAACAAACTTCTACGGACGGAAACCCACGGATGACTTCCCGCAGTGAAGTTTCCACAATGTCTAAACACTTAGCAAATTTGGCTCAAACCCCTTTAGGATTATGGAGACATGCATTTTATGGGCCCTAGATGTTGAAAACTTAAAGTTTGTACCCTTCTTTTGAGATGTGGAAATTTGGAAGGCAGAAGCCATAGGGTCTGACGACGTAAAAAAAATGGAATTCCACACACGGAAACCCGCACGCGGAAACCTGCGAACGACAATCCGCACATGGAAACCTGCAGATGGAAACATGCACACAAAAACCCGCAGACGGTAACCCGCACATGGAAATCCATGGACGAAAACCCGCACACGAAAACCCACACACAGAAACCCGTGAACGACAACCCGTAATGAAATTTCCGCAACTTCTTAAAACTTAACAAAACCTTGGCAATTCACTCAAGCATCACGAAAAAATCCCAAATCCATAGGCAACTTCTCCCCAACGTCAAAAAATGAAGGAAAAAGTGAAGCAAGCGAGAAGGGACCAACCTAGCAGGAGCAAGGCAAAAGCGAAGAAAAGGGGGTCCTTGCCTTCAGTGAGGCGTGTGTGCAAAACATGCACAACATTTTTTAACACACTTTTACACTTTTTTAGTACTTATTTTCTTAATTAAGCCTTATGGGCCCCTTTCTAAATAAAATAAACACAATGTGTACCTTGTTTAAGTGTTGTAAAGTGTTTTAAAGCAATTTCACATTTCTCTAGGTGGTCTTAATTCATTAAGGTTAAGTGGAGTTATTAACCCCCCTTTTAGGCCTTAATTTTGACACCTCCTGAGGATCTTTCCCAACAATCATAAATTAAATATCATATTATTTCATTGGGAAAAATTTGGTCTTGGTAAGTTGAGCCAAGACCCATTCACCTTTGATGGCGAATGGATCCTCTCTTAATAGGACCCCCTTTTTTCAGTTGATCTGGAATGGGTTTTTGGCCTTCTTTTAGCTCCTCAAAGCTTGGTCCTAGAAACTTAGTCAGGACCCATTCGCCTTTGGTGGCGAATGGGTCTTCCCTTAATGAGGCCTTAATTTTTGAATTTCATTCTAGTGGGAATTTAATTGCCTTTCTTTCTAGATCTGCTATCAGCCTTAGTTCTTGAATTTCGTGGATAATCTCCTTATTTAGTATAAATAAGGGGTTGATTCATATTGCTTCTCCCAACACAACCTAGCAATTTTGTGTGACTTCATGAAATCAAGAGTAAAAGCATTAGAGCACTTCAAGAGAATTCATAAGGCATTTTAAGGTAGAATTCAAGTGTTTATTGCAGCAATTCAAAGATCATATCATCATGGCAAGGTTCTAATTGAATCATTTCATGTTTATGCTTCATTATATTATTTCATCATTTGGTTTAATTACCTACAAGGGGTTTGACTGAGGCAAACCCCCATTCATTAACAAATCAACAAGTTTTATGTCTTTGAGTGTGTGATTGCAGATTTATAGGTTGAAGACCAAGATTATCAAAGATGTCAAAATTGTCAAAGTTGCAAAGTTATCATTCAAGGTGCAAGAACACGGAAAGAGCCCTACAGAATTGAATACTACCTTCCAGAACTTAATAACAAGGATTTCAAGAGTGAAAACATCAAGGTACAGGATCCTGAAATCAGTTTTTCAAAACCCTAAAAGGACCCATTCGCCCCTGAAGGCGAATGAGTCCTCCATAGCTTAAAAAGAGCAACTTTTTGGTCAAGTACACAGATTTTTATACTCTAAAAACATTCCTCGTAGTTTCTATAATCGTTAGGGTCATTTTCTTATTGTTATTAGCATCTTCTTTTGCATAATTTGAAGTGATTTGGGCTTGGAAAATAAGTGATCCATCTCATTTTGGGATAGATCCTATTTTTCACCATAGCAATATTCTCCTTTGGTAGTTACACAAATTTGCTCAGAGAGAATCAAAATAAAAGATGCATGTATAACTACATAAGGAGATCGAGAAAGGAAAAAGATAAATATAAACTAAAGGAAGCTAACGAAGAGCACTAATAAAAAAATCTTGTAAAAATAAGAACAATTAAAACCAAATCCTTGAGAATCCATCACATGAACAACACTAGGGAAATTAATTCTTAGAAATAGATTCCATTACAAGACACCTTCTTTTAGTTTGGAACAAAATAAGAGCTCTCCTATAGCAAAAAAGGAGGATAAAAAATGAGCTTAGAAGATAAACTTCACTTCTCATACAAAGCACTTTGGAATCTAAGCCACAAATTTTGGAGCAAAGAAGAGGTCAAATCAGATAAAGAACCAAAGAAATCCAAGAAAAAAACAAAAAGGAGGGTGATGGTACCTCTTAGCCAAAAGTTGAATAGGTTGATATTTATTTGACTACTAACAAGTGAGATTTCCAGCAGCCCAATAATGAAATCAAGAAAGAAATTTTATCGATAAAACATGAGAAGAAAGAAAAAACATATTTGAAAGAGTTTGAATGGGAGAAAACCCTAGAGGAGTCCATAATGCACATGGAAGATATGAAATTTGATGAAGTACCAAATATTTATGAATATAAATTTGAGAGAAATCTCTTGTGTCATTGAGATAAAGGTGATAATATAATAGAAGCATCAACAAAGGAAGACTAGCACTCTAAACCTTCTTGCGATTTCAAATTGGGAAGTCAAGTGGCTTATGTGGTCGAGTTTTAGGAAAGTACAAATAACCTTTAACCTTTTTTAATTAACCTACTTTTTGAAATGAATGCTGAGATGTTTTTTTATTTAACTACAACTCACGATAATATCAATGACCTATTGTTGCATGCTATATCATGCCTAAGCTATTATCATCATATTAAGCATCACAAAGGAGATGAAAGAGTTTAAATACGCCATTCCATAAGAGTGTGGAAGTTAGGTTGTAAGCTAAGATACATGAAGAGCAATGCAAGAGCATCACTTGATGCTTTAACCAAACAATTATAAATAGTGAATATTTAGAAATCTCGTTAATAGATTTAATATCATTATTGTTGATAAACTACTCATACCATGCACTTGGAGAAGCAGACAACTTAATTCAACGTATGATATGTGGTGAATTCTCTATGGGGAAAATTGAAATGATTAATATGCTTTCAATGGTTGTTGTGATGTGGGAAAAAGGGATCTAAGGTCTAAATCACACTTTCTCCTACATCAAATTGAAAGGAACCAAAAATGATCACAAGCACACACTTGGATACTAACCACTATGGAAGAGCCAAAATGGTGGCTCAAGGTTTTGGTTCTTTTGGGTTGTGGTTGGTTGATTGATTAAGATTGACTCAATTTAATAATGCAAATGTGTACCTAGGTTAACTATGCAACTGCATCAAACTATTATAATTTTAAATTATAGAATTGTAACAACAAAAAGGATCACAAAATAGTAGAGTGCAAAGACAAATAAACCTAACATATAAATTTGATCTCAAACTGGGTGGATAGGGGCGCTAACGCCCTAGACCAAGAAATGCAAATCTTCCAAATTAGAAATTAGGTCTCAGATGGCCACTGTCTGTAGATTCTTTCCTTCTGGACTCATCTTTGGAACTTCGTCTATCAATGATTAATTCCACTTTCTCTAATTCGTTGACATAAAAGGCTTGAATACTTGATCTTGCAATTAGCTCTTCAATTACTTCCAAATCCACTTCAAATCTATCACCTACACACAAAAGATGAGAGAAATTTTGTGTTGTATAGGGGTTTTCCTAAGTCAAACTTCATTTTGGTGTTTCCACCTCCTCAATGACTATGATGATGTAAATATTTCTTACCCTTGATTAAGCAGAGGAAAAATGGATAAAATAAACGATAAATTGACAAGTGTTACAACTTACCACTTAGATTTTCCTTCCTTGGTGGACTAAAATTATTATACTCATAACCTTCAATGAGAATTGGATGCTTGATTGAAGGTTCTACAAGTGTTGATACTTACAAAATAAATGAACATAAAACATGAATAAACTCACATGAAAACTTGATGCATTATAATTATGAATCTTGATTGCTAGTAAGTGTTGTGAACTCTATTGATTTTGCTCTTAATTGCTTTTTAGAATGGTCAGTTGTCACTCCAAATTGCTAGTTTTTCCTTAAGATTTCAAATGGTGAAAAAGACTTGTATTTATATGCATTAATTTGTTTTCCCACAAAATAAATAATCAAAAATTGACAAATGAATTTAAATTTATAAATATTAAAATGTTGACAATAATACATTTTAAATTGGGAGAAAATAGGCTGGACATGGGCTTTAATGCCCTAATCTAGACCTATTTTGAGTCTTAAGTGTTGTCACATAAATATTAAATCATAATTCCAAATTCAATTCTGATTTTTTTAAGATGATAATAAATCAAGCAATTTAAGAGCACAATTGGATCCAAGCACATAGTGGAGAGCTAAACCTAGTATGAAACTGTCAAAGCTGATATTTTATAACGCTACAATTACATTCTATGAGTGACTATCTATAGAATGCTCAATGTAGAAAGATAAATTTTACATCTAAAGAAAAAGATATGGTGTTTATAGGAACCTCTAATAAAACTTTTCGAACAGTCATGGATAAACAAAATTTTGACAAGAAACTAGTAAAAACAAGTCAGCTCTACCTCATTTAAAGCATTGTCACCTAACAACTAACATAATCGTTAGATCAATAATTATTTTGTAATAATATATTTCATGTCTCCCAAAATTCTTTCAAAAACCGTACAAATTCTTCTTCTAGGTAAACTCTTTTGCATAGTTGCAAGACTCTCAAAAAACCCAACGAGTAAAAGAAAACTTGTGAGTTTTTTTGGCGCAGAGTTTTTCATGCACTTGTATGCCAAAAACTCGCACCGAGTTTTTTGAAATAACTCGCAGTACTTTTGGCAATATTTTTCAAAAAGTATGGTGAGCTTTTTGAAAAAACCCACGTGATTTAGAAAACGCTCAAGCGGCCAACAAAAAGGCATTTTGAGTTACTTTTTTCATTCATTTGTGTGCTCTCACTCAGCAAAAACCCTCTCCAAAGCATTGTGCACCTATTTACAGCGATTTTGCATCGAGGAGAGGAGATTTGAAGGGCATTTACATCGAATTTTGAAGGCAAATTGGATTTTCAAGTAGGTTTTCTGATTTTTCTTATTCTTTCTTTTTCTTGTTTTTCCTTCATTCTTGTTGATTCTATGTTTAAAAATCATCATAAATGTAGTGTAAAAAAGATGTAAATACATTTATATTTATCAAAACAAGATTTTTTGATGAATTTTTCTATTTTTTTACATATTTTATTGATTTTTTTATTTTTTTGAAATTTTCTTCAAACCCTAGTTATTTTTTTAATTTTGAATCCTCTTTTTTGTTGAATAACATGTTTACAATCTTAGATTAGCTTAATTTTTTACTCGTTTGAAGTTATTTTCAGATTTTTTACATTTTTTCACTTTTTTTTAAAACCCTAGTTATTATTTTCTTTTTTAAATCCAATTTTTTTGTTATGAAAATGTTTAGAATCTTAGATTAGTTTAGATTTTTAGTAATTTAAAGTAATCTTTTTTTATTTAATCTAATTTAGCTTGTTTTTAAATTTTCTATCAAAAAACTAAACAAGTTGTGCTTTCACTTTGTTTAGGTTAATTGATAATGGCTTTTGAATCCGCTTTTTCCTCAAGCTCTACCCCATCCATGCCTGGGGGATTTGTAGGCACTCGTCCTCTAGGAGCTAGAGATCTTGCTTGGAAATATGTTTATCTATAACCCATACCTAGCACAGTATTTTGCATTAGATGTGAAAAAGTATATTATGGAGGCATCAATCACCTCAAATACCACCTTACAGGCATCCCTCAATGTGATGCTAAGGCTTGTCCTAAAACCAAAAAATAAATAAAAAGAAATGAATGCCATACTTGCAGATGTAGAAGAAAAAAAAGTGTAAAGAGAGAAGGCAAAAGCAGCAATGGAAGCAGCCATATAGCCTCTTCTCAAGGTGCTCCAGTCAACCTTGAGTCAGATGATGATGTTACTCAAGGAATAGTGGGATCTCTTCGTGGTCCACGTGTGTGAAGGCAACCCACCACCACCTCCATCCCTTCATCTACCTCTAGTAGAGCACCAAGGGCAGGACCTACATGCATGCATGATTTTTTTGTGCCTAGAAACACACCTGGTGCACAACCTTCCTTAGAGGAAACTAGGTGGAATAGGGAGGTGCATGAGTAAGCAGACATTGTTTGTGCGTATTTTTGGTATTTTAACATCCCTTTCAATGTGGCGAGTTCTCCTTGTTGGCACAATTTGGTTACCACATTGACAATTGTAGGAAAAGGCTACAAGGCACCTTCTCTTTCAGACTTGGGTGGCAAATTAGTTAATTTAATCTTTTTGATAAATTTACGTTTTTTAAGTTTAATTTATGATGAATTTAAGTTATTTTTTTCTTTACAAATTAAAATTGTGTGCTTAATTTCACTTTGTACTTGTAGGTTGCTTACTAATGCAATTGACAGGGCAAGGGCAACAGTAGAGGAGCAAAAAGAAAATTGGAAACAATATGGCTGCTCTATTCTTTCTGATGGGTGGATAGATGGAAAAAATCGTTCCATCATTAATTTCTTGGTTGCATGCAAAGATGAGGTGGTGTTCTTAAAATCAATTGATGCCTCCCACATAGTAAAAATTGCAGAAAATTTGGCTAACATGTTGGAGGAAGTTTGCATGGAGGTGGGGATTGAAAATGTTGTGCAAATCATAACTAATAATGCAGCAGCATATGTGGCAGTAGGAAGACTCCTCCAAGATAGACACCAATCACTTTTTTGGACACCTTGTGCAACGCATGTCCTTGACCTTCTTTTGGAGGACATAGGAAAAATAGATTGTGTCACACCAATTGTAGAGGACACGAGGACAATCACTAAATATATCTACAATCACCCTTGGGTTCTTCACTTGATGAGGGAGAACACCCATAGGAAAGAATTGGTGAGATAAGGTGTCACAAGGTTTGCAAGGGTTTTCTTAACGTTGCAAAGCATTCTTGGTTCTTTGACAACTTTAAAACAAATGTTTGTGAGTCAAACATGGGTAGACTCAACTTATTTGAAGAAGCCAGAAGGAAAAAAGGTTGCAAGCATTGTCTTTGACACCCAATTTGCACAAAGGGCTGTAGAGATTATGAAAGTAACTTCAATTTGAAAACTTTGAATTTGAATATATTTTTTAATGTCTTTCATTGTAAATTTGTAACTCTAATCTTTTTACATTTTTATATTGTAATTTATAATTTTGTAGGTGTCGGAGCCCTTGGTTAGAGTTCTCCGCTTGGTGGATGGGGATAAAACCTCAATGGGATATCTTTATGAGGTCATCGATAGGGCCAAGGAGGCTATAAGAAATTATTATAAGGGGGACAACCTCAAATTTGATCCCATTTGGGAGATTATTGACAGGAAGTGGAACCAACAACTCCACCAACCCATCCATGCAACAGGGTATTTCTTGAACCCTCATTTCTTCCATTCAGGCACCTACTCAAATCCTATTGGAGAGGTTATGGAGGGCCTCACTAATTGCATTTAGAGGATGACACCTAAGGTTGAGGTGATAGACCTCATTGTTAATGAATTGTAAAGTTATTGGGAAAAAAGGGGTGCACTCTTCTCTTAAGACTAGCAAAGAGAGCAATACACAATCAACCACCAGGTATAAAATTTGAAATTTACAAATTACAAGTTACAAATATTGATAATTTGATAAAATATGTTTTCAACTTTTGACTTTCCTTTCTAAGTTTCTAACTCTTAATTTATTTTTTGTAGATGTTTGGTGGTCAAATTGGGGTGGAAATACCCCACATCTCCAAAAATTTTCCCTCCGTATCTTATCGCAACCTTGTACTTCATCCAATTGTGAGCGCAATTGGAGCTTGTTTAAGGCTATCCACACAAAGAAGATGAACAAACTAGCTCAAAAATGCCTGAATGGCCTTGTCTATGTGCAATATAATCTTAGGTTGCGCACAAGAAAGGTTAAGGAAACATCAAATAATCCAATTGATTTGGATGAGATAGATCCATACAGTGATTGGACAGGGCAAGATGAGCAACCTCCATTGTTTTCCGACGATGACATCTATGACTTAGAGCGACAGGCAATGGAGGAGAGGGGTGGATTTGCATTCTCATTAGATGACATTAAGGATGATCCTAAGGAAGAGTCATTGCCAGTGCCAGTGCCACCAACAGTATGATCTACATCCAAGATGGAGGTTGAGGAGCCACAACAAAGCCCTATGACTACACCCTCTCCCATAGTGAGAACTAGACATGGGAAGAGAGAATGTGAATTTATAAAAACTATATTAATGTTGTATTTACTTTCAGTTTTACAAAAACAATTTTCTATTTTCATTTTGTTTTAGACTATCAGTATCAGCATATTGAGCATTCCACACAAGGATGCGATTTTGTATCTAATTTTCTTTCAAATCAATCAAATATAACTAGACTCAGCTTGTTTCTTCGATGTAATCATTTTACTGACCCATTGGATGAATCTTATCATTGAATTTTTCAAAAAAAATGCATTTTTAATGAAGTTTAAGCAATTTTTTAAGTTACCGAGTTTTTTGTTGAGTTTTTGCCAAGTTTTTTCTGAACCGTATTTTCCGAATTTGCCGAGTTTTTACAATTGACAAGTTTTTCAACTATGCTCTTATCTGCAATCATTAATATTATAATATGTTTTCTCTCGTTTAAAATTTAAATCTTTTTAAAAATTAGAAGAAAAAAAATTATCAATAAAAACTCTAGAAACATCACTTAAATTTTTTTAGAGAAAACATTTTATTTACTTACTCTCAATTTTTCCGAATACAATGACAGTTTTAACATAAACTAAGGTTATTCATCCCATTAAAAATAAGACTATTATTTTCTATTTCTTCATAAAAATGAAATATTAATTTATTTTCAGACATTTGACCATTGAAAAAATTAACTCCCAAAAGGCAGTTGACAGTAATAAAAACTAAAATGCATAGACCATAAAAAAACTTAAATACATTTTTTTCAGGTTCTTGTAATTGATTTTATTCGGCAGATTTTGTATCTACTCGTCAGCAAGAATTTTTATAATCTCAAAAATTCTGTAACACTGGAAATAAAATAGTAGCTAACTGCCGTTGCTTAGAGAGTATAATCCAGAGGGAAAATGGAAAATCCTTACCTGGGGCTGGCAAACTCGAACAGCTTCCCCGTCTGCGAAAAAATGATGAGACCAATTTCAGCCTCGCAGAGAACAGAGAGCTCGCTGGCCTTCTTCAAGAGTCCCCCTTTGCGTTTGGAGAATGTAACCCGGCGATGTTGAGGGTTTTGTATCTGTTTCAGACTCACCTTTCCCCTCACCATTTTATTCCAAGGTCAGCAGTTGCAGAGTGCAAGAATGAACATTCACACAAAACTACTTCTCCCGACCACTCAAATCACCATTTGAATGGTTTTGACCTAGATGTATGTTGGTCTTAATGATTAGATAGATTTCGTGCTCTTTTAAACTAATCACACAATTTGTTCAGTCTGTAAATTTTGACACGTTGTGTCCTTTTCTTCTCACATAATGAATTTTCCTGCAAAAATCTGGTGGTTACTCTCTTTGGAGATCGTCACGGGTGGTACGCTTGGATTTTACGGATTGCCTAAAACGGTGAATAATAAATGAACTAGGTACAACGGCGTGACAAGATTTACAACCTCAATATTTACAACCTCTATAAAAATTCTACCAGAATTGCTGTACGGAACAGCATACATGCACTCGGAGTTCTATGGAATGCATACGAGTTGTCTAGTAGAGTTCGCCTTATGAGAGAGCATGATGAAAAAGATTGTACAGAAAAAAGTTGAAATTTTAGTTGTACAATTGAGGATTGGCTCTCTTGTCATTTTAGATGTGAGACGGGTAGATGGACGATCCCCAAAGAAGAATGGAAAGAAAGAATTTGCATTTTCTTAAACAAAAAGATTGTTGAAATTGAGCTGACACTTCATTTTTGAATGTGCAACATATGAAAATAGTCGTATTTAGTTTGAGAACAATTTGAAGGTGGATAGTTTGAATGAATTATTTGAGGAGACAAAACTTCACCAAATAGCAAGCTTCTTGATCAAGTTTCATAATAGAAAAGTTAACATCAAAAGGAATTTGAAAATGTGTCAATGATGTGTTCCTAAGTCTTTTAAACCACTTGGTCTCGTGGATGTCATTAAAATTCCTTCATCCACTCATTCAAAGGAGTTAAGATATGAATGAATGGTTCCTTCAGTGGTTGAAATGATGTCATTTTAACTTTCTTTATCATGAATATATTTGTATTTTTATTTTTTTTAAAAGAGAAACTTGTATATTTATGTCATGTGTCATTAATTTTAAGTTTATTTTGAGGAGAGCATCTTGATATATATAGATGTATTTACAAATGATGTAATTTAATATAAAATTAGGTTTCTATTCAATGCCACATACTTCTTCATTGAGTATATTTCTATACACTTGCCACTTTATTCTCATCAATATGTTTACACATTCTTATATATTTGATATATCTACTTATTTAATACACATTTTTGCACACATGATATATACTTTGATTTGATCCCTTTCATGTTCAAGTGAAAGTTCATAATTGTTTATTCCTACTTTCCAACTATTTTTATTCAAGGGATAAACACTTTTGACCGGAGCTATGAACCGGATACAACCATTCAACAATAACACCGCAACGAGGTTTGAACCTTGGTGGCAAGAACAACAATGCCACCTATAAACCATCACACCATGCCAATACCGGCTCCTACTTTCCAACTATTATGTTAGATTATATTTAGTATTTTTTGGACACATAGATACCTCCTTTTAGCTAGTTGCATAGTCCTTAAATTTGTAGTTCAAGCTCTCTCAATTTATAAATTTAAGGCTTGTGCAACTCCAAAAGGCATCGGTTATGATTTGAATTGTAAGATAAGAAAAATTATTTTAAAAGTATTTAGAGAAAAAGAATGGTATTTGGTTAACTAGAATAAAGTTTGTCAACTTAAAGAGAGGTTGATTGGGTATGAGACCTTCCCTTTTTAACAATATAGCTCTTGTTGCCAAATAATATTAGAGATAGTGTCTAGAGGACAAACTTTGTGGAGGAGAATTCTTAAGCTCAAATACCTAAATTTAAATAGTCATTCTTGCGTTCCTAAGATACCAACCTTTGGCAAGCATTCTTATATATAAACACTAATGAAGTTGGGTAGTGTCGACATGTAAAATTGACCTAACACTTATCGCACACCTTAGATAACATTTTTGCATCATCGACATCATTATCATCAAATATCGCCGTATTTTACATCAAAAGTATCAAAAACCCTAAATTCCTCTATTAATTGAATAATTATACATTATTTAATTAATTCACTTTTTCATCATTTTTGACGAATTAAATAAATTTCATTTATTTAATAAAGTCCTGATACCCTAATTTCTGCTATTAATTGAATAAAATGATATTATTTAATTAATTCACTTTTTCATCAATTTCGAACAATTAAATAAATTTTATTTATTTAATAAATTCCTAACCTAACGTTATTTCTCTTGATTAATTAAATAACGTCAATTATTTAATTATGTTGCTAATTCACTTTATTTCCCTAAATCAATTAAATTATTAAAACATAATAGTTTAATTAAATCACTTTCCCTCCAAATTTGAATAATCAAATTTAGTTATTCAAAACATCATCAAAAATCAAATCAAACAAATGCAATTTTGTTTGGAAAAGTCAAGCTTGATTTGCACATTCAACTCCAAAAATAATTAATTAATTAAATCAATTAATTAATTATCCTCACCCACTTTCATGATTGAGTAAATTACGAACCACTGATTGCTCACTTTGATTGGTTGACTAATCAATCTATTCCCTGATTGATCAATCTATTTCTTCAATCACACTAATTACGTAATCAATTTGCACAGATTATACCCATCTAAATCCTCTCAAAAAAATTCAACTGTCAATCAAGATATTCTACTACGTGATCCAGAGCTTTAATTCAAAATTACAAATTCTATATAACAAACCTCTTTCTTCACAAAAAAGGATCGGAGAATCAACCTATTTTATGCAACGGAGTAATGTCAATATCTTAATCAACATTTGACAAAGTTCCACACATATCTTCAATCAACACACACACGTTCATCAAAGCTTTCGCACACACAATGGAGGCTTCGTATTGATACGAACAACCCAACATCTTCGTGAACACACTCCGACATGGGATGGTAAAGTTTCCTTTTGTTTTTTAATTCGTTATGATATCGTAGGATTTCATTGTTTATTTTCAATAGCTTAGAAAGCTTCATTTCATGAGTAATGGGCAAGATATTGATTATTGTTTTGAATTAGATTAGGTCTAATTCATTACATGTATCTCATTTAACACCATCAATTTCCCCCTTACACATTCTGGCACACTTGGTGGGACCACACTCCTTAGCACTAATTGTTTTATGAGCTAGTTTTGAAGTTGCAGGTTTCGAAAGCGCACTGGAAAAATCTTCATGATGAAGCTACATGAATTTTGTGTACTTGATTTCACGTTTTTCGCGCACTTGACTTTTTTTTGGCATATTTGACTTTTTCATGTGCTTTTGCAAAAACAACAGGTGCACACTCCACTTTTTCTCGTGTTCTTGACCTTTTCATGCACTTTTACAAACATAACAGGTGCACACTTGACTTATTCTCACGCACTTGACTTTTTCATGCTCTTTTGTAAAAATAACATACATGCACTTGACTTTTTTATGTGCTTTTGCAAAAAACATGGAGGCTGCACTTGACTTTTTCAGGCGCAGTTGCTCCTAACAGTGTCACTTTTGCTTGAAAGTTTCACTTTTACGCTATTAGTTTTTATCTGAAATCTGCAAGTCAATTTTTTATTTTTAACACTAACAATCATTTGATTTGGATGTTTGATAGGTGTTAATGTTGTTTATGCAGTATTTGTAGGAGTATAGCATTTATTTATCCAAGAACCATTAACATGTTTAAATCAAAGAATGTGAATGATCGAAGCTTTTAGTTTTTCAAATCTTTCATAGTTAGAAAACTTCAAATTGGTGCATAAAAAGAATCCCACAATCCAAATGCTTTCAATTGGTGCATAAAAAGAATCCCACAATCCAAATGCTTTCAATTGGTGCTCTAAAACAAACGTTTCAAAGCTTTCTAGCTTAGCAAATACTTTCAATTTGGTACGTAAAAAGAACTCCACAATCTAAATGCTTTCAATTGGTGCTCTAAAACAAACATTTCAGAGCTTTCTATCTTAGCAAATGCTTTCAATTTGGTGCATAAAAAGAACCCCACAAACAAACAATTTCTTTTGATGCTTTAAAAAATGTTTACTTTTGTTGACCAATGCTTTCTTTTTGTTGGTGAACTCATGATTTCTTTTGTTGACCATTAAGACAAAGCTTTAGAGAAACACTCAATTTTGGGCTTAAAATGAACAGATCAATTTTTGTCTTGCACCTTTGCTATCTCATTGATTGATATCCAGAACACTTCTATTGGGTGTTTTAAAAAGAACCATTGCTATCTTGTTCAAAATTTCAATTTGGATAGCCTCTTTTATTCAGGGCGCTTAAAATGAGCATTGCAAGGAACTACCTATCATGTCTATTGTGTTTGGAAAACTAGGTGTCTATCCTCTCCCCTCATGCCTTTTGGCGATTTTGGGTGATGAAAAGCATCTTGAGTTTCACACTTTCTTTTTTATCTTTAGAAGGTTTGCCTCCCAACTTGTGAGAGGGAACGACCCAAGCAGTACTTTGTTTTGGTTCGTTATAAATTATTATGGGTGTGAGGAAAGTTCATCACCCACCTAGTGCAGATGCTCTATATCGAAGAATGTCTCCCTTAGTATCCATGTGATACATAAAAACCAACAAGGGTTAGGAGGCCTCTTAATTGAGTGAATCATCACATGTATAGACACCAGTTATTCTGAAATATGACTAAGAACCAATGTTGTAGAAGCCACACCTTTCCATCCAAGAACATTCTTTGAAAATGGTGCATAAAAATTTATTTTTGAGAAGTTACTTGCCATGTCCGACTACATGCCCTCGCCATAAGTTGCATATAAAATCATCCCTTCAGGGTATGAGGAAAGCCCACCTAAAAGGATAGTTTCTATCTCTAGGATTGTGATGTTTTTTTATGTAAAATTTTTAAAAAAAAAAAAAAAAATTAGACATTAAACATAGTGCTTGAATTAAAACAAACACATCAAAACAAACACTCAACATGTTTATCAAAATCACAAACCCTTTGACTTAGTGTATGCTTTTAAGAGAAGCCCTATATTTGCACTCCTTAAGAATCTCCATAAAGGTTTCTGAATATTCAAGCTTTAATTTCAGGCTACATTGGCTCAAAGTAAACATTGGAAAACTATGGCTTGGGTGTCAGGATTTCATGATTGACTGACTAATCAATCTATTTCCTGACTGATCAATCTATTTCTTCAATCACACTAATTACATAATCAATTTGCACAAATTATACCCATCTAAATCCTCTCAACATCTTTTGACTATTGATCAAGATATTCTACTATGCGATCCATAGCGTTCATTCGGAATCACAAATTCTATATAACAAACCTATTTCTTCACAAAAAAAGGATCAGAGAATCAACCTATTTTATGCAACAAAGTAATGCCAAGATCTTAATCGACATTTGAAAAAGCTTCACACATATCTTTGATCAACACATGGACATTGTTCAAAGCTATCAGACACACAATGGAGGCTTTTCATTGATATGAACAACCCAACATCTGCGCAAACACACTTTGACATGGGATGGTAAAGTTTCCTTTTATTTTTGAATTCTTTATGATATCGTAAGATTTTATTGTTTGTTTTCAATAGCTTAGAAAGCTTCATTTCATGAGTAATGGGCATAGATCTTGATTCTTGTTTTGAATTAGATTAGGTTTGATTCATTCAATGTATCTTATTTAACAACATCGATTTCCCCCTTACACAGGTAGTAATCTAATTAAAGCTAGTATTTTCTAGATTGTAGGGAAGGGTGATCTTATTCCTTTTTGGAATGATGTGTAGGATGAACACAAGGTAAGTACATGGAAATGGGGGACCAAAAGAGGGTCTTAAGTGGCTACTTTTTTTTTCTAAAATCAAGAAAAAATGATCTTTGATGAGAAATTAAAAATAGTTACACACAAAATTTGAAGACAACAAGAACAAGAATCTTGATTCTTTAAATATACTTTTTAAGCTACTAATTTGTTTTGAGAATGGTGGAGATAAAGGGTTTCAAATAGGGGGAGCATACAAAGTGCTCCTATTTTTATCAAAAAATATAACATAACATCTAGTGTGCTCCCTCTAAAATGTTTAACTTTTTTTCATATTTCAAAAATTGCTTCAATGAAAAATTAGTTAACACCATCTAGTTTATGCTTGATTTTTTTCTAATTTTTTAATGAATATGATTATTTACTAATTTTTAAAGTGGACACATCTTAAAAGGAAAAAAAAATTGAGCATGCTCCCCACTAATTTTTTTGAAACTAATAAAAAATGAATGTGTATAGTGTAGAGTCTAGTTTGTAAAAAAGTAATTTTTTTTAAATTTCAATGAACAAATAAAAAATGAAACAAAAATATCATACATAGATTTTTGAAAAAAAATGGAGACACTAGCAAAAAATTAAAGATCAAAACCTTAACATATATTAAATGTAGAAAAATTATGTGATTAGAAAACTAAGAGAGAGCTCAACACTATTGTGGTATTTTTTAACTTGACATTTAAAGATGTGCAAATGTAATGGAGAGCATGTTCAAGATTTTGTCATTTTTTAGAATTTACACATGTCTTTGGGCATTTACAGGAAAATCCAAACCTAAGGGTTTACAATATCCAAAGTAAATAAAAATGTGAGTGTATTATAGCACACTTACATTTGTGTGGTGATAAAATAAAACCTACCTCTTCATCTCTATCTCCAAGTATCTCTCTATACATTTCTTCTCTCTCTCTCTCTCTCTATATATATATATATATATATCACTCTATCCCTCTCCTCCCTCTCTCCCTCTCTCTCTCTCCCCCCTCTTCCTCTCTATATATCACAAGTAAAATTTGGAAAATAAATGACTACGTGATTAAAAATTTTAGCCACAACAACTAAAAATGACTAAATTTTACTCATTTTTTGCAACATAGCTATAAATGACTAATTTGATCATCGGATAAATCACAACTATAAATGACTAAATAAATGACTAATTTTTTGCATCATTTTAAGAGAAAATCTTCCCAACCATCAATTTAGACTTTAGGTGACACTTATGCATACAATTTTATATATATATTTTACAAATACGTAACAAAAATCAAACGATATAAAGACCACCATTTTCCCATGGTTTTTAACTACCACTTTGTTAGAAGAAATAGTTTAGGAAAATAAACAAAGGTTGAACTTTTTTGAAGATGGAGATATTGAACAGTAATCAAAGGGCTTTCCCAATGGAGGAATCTCCTATTAGCAATGCTTCAAATTAGAGGTCTAGAATGTGGCCAAATCTATCCTTCGTGAGCTAGGGCATGTTTCGTGAGAGTCAAGATTCAAGATTCCCCATTTCAAACTCAGAAAACTACCAGGACACTAGCGTGTTGCGCAGTCGTCTAAGGCCTATATTTTTGGGAAATGTGTCGTCAGGCTTCCATTGCTCTACCACTAGTCCACATGGAGCCAAAATTATGAGATTAGACGACTCATGAGATTTTTGTCATTAATGCTCTAAGGTGTCATAAATGCTAGGAAAAAGTGCAAAAATGTGGAATTTCCCCTAGGTGCAATTCTGCAACATTACATTTTTCTCCCACTTTAGTGGGCTCAATTTTGAGAAAAATTAGCCACACTAAAGTAGAGAAGAAAATTTTTCATCTAATTGTGAATTTTACAGATTTGTGTGCCAAGAAAAGGAGCCTCAGAGGCCATCAAGGTTGAGCTAACCGGTATTAAAGGTACCCCTAGCAACCGAGCTCAACAAGTAGCGACAAAAGTGGTTGTAAAAAATCGCACAAAACTTTAACCTAGAAAACTCAAGTGTTAGGTCAACTTCGAAAATCAAAAGAAGCTACCACAACAAGAAGAATGGTCAAGAAAAAGTCATTGATTTGGAAGAAAAATATGATCAAGAGGTGACTATACGCCCCTTAGCTTGGTGGGGTAAATTCAAGAGAAACCAGGGAACCACAAACTCTAGGAAAAATGGGCCCTGGGGGGCCTATATATACCTATGTGGGCCCCTAGAAGCGTCATTTTCACTATTCACTGCGAGAAAATTGTAGACTTTTGTGAGAGAAAATTCAGCAAAATGTTGAGCAAGAGGGAGTACGAGGTGCCTAGACTAGAGCAACCGCACGACGACATTGTTGAGGGTCGCAAGGTGGATTAGGTAGGCCTCTAATCCTTGTTTTTCATGAATTTAAGCTCTTTTTTAGCATTTTTTTCCTCATCGAGCTATGCAAGCGTCCATTTTGGGTACTCATGTCCAAAATGTGTGCTAGCATCTACATTGTGTGCTTGCATCCCTATCCTGCACTAGCGTCCCGGGGATGCACTGTCATCCTTTAGGCATCCATGGTGGATAGGGATGTATGCGCGGTGGGCAGACGTCTACATGGTGTGCATAAGTCTTAAAAAAAAATTGCTTTCAAATTGAGATTCTATGTTCTTACTTATAATTTGTTTCACTTTTGCATGAGTATCCAAAGATTTGCAAGCATCCTAGAGGGTGAGCTTACTGACTAGCTCAGGAGCAAAGGGATCGTCTCACTCCAGATGAGGTCACACATTTGGAGTAGATCAGTCTCTCGCATGTATTCACCATGCTAGAGATGTGTTATCACGAGCGGATTCTTATAGCGCTAATGGAGCGGTGGGATACCACCACGTCATCTTTCCATTTACCTACTAGAGAGATGACCATCACATTGGAGGATGTCTATCGGATCCTCGGACTACCCATCTGCAGTCGACGGGTGGCCATTGATGACACCCGATCGACACAGGAGTAAGAGGAGGGAGTCCTCTACTGCTCGGGATGGAAAAACGACGACGAAGGCATGGGCCACATTTATACACACTAGTATGACCAGGCGCAGACCATTGCACTGTTGTTGCACCGGGTGATGGTCGTGACCATTGCATTTTGGATCATGATAGATGAGCGAGGATCTCACCTGCACAGGGGCCTTATCCATACTATCAAAGAGATGGTAGAGCATAGGATAGTTTTTGCCTAAGGGCATAGTATGTTAGTGCACCTATACCAAGAGTTAGGCCGATACGTCCATTACGAGTATCATAGTCTTACAACGTGAACACTTTTGCAGGTGTGGGCCTTCGCCCACATCATGTGCATAATGTCAGTTGGTTTTCTCCAACAATGGCCATATCGTGTCCCCATGGCCCACTGGTACAATATGACAAGCCAATGAAGGTACAGATATTTATAGTTTTGGTGGTTACAGTTTGATACTCTTGCTACAGACGGGGTCAGATGGAGACCCTATCGATTTTTTAGATGGGTAGATGATGGCAGGTACCTAAGGAACCTGTAGCAGGACTGTTTTCTAGTAGGTCACCATGATCACATCATCATACCATACTATAGGAGTCGAGTCATGTGACAGCATGGCCGTGTATAGATGATTCCTCTAGACGTGCCCACATATACTAGGGCTTACAGGAGTGCGACTAGACCCGGGGATCACCCCCACCCCACCATCACCGATTTTGTTCCCTTGGATGATGATGAGCCCAACCACAATCTATCACCCATAACATTGGCAGATAATGTCGAGATCATTGTAGACTTCAAAGGGTGGTGGGATAGGCATCGTCCTCCTCCTATGTTCGGCGAGGGTTCCCCTAGAGGGAATTTGGGCCCACAGGGGGATGTGCCACCTCCACCTCCATAGGACAAACAGAGAGGGCGACAATAGGCCGATGAGGAGGAGAGGTTGTAGGAGGAGGAGGCGGCGTCACAGAGGTCGAGGTGGCAGAGGAGGTCAGACCCCCCAACAGCTACCCCTATCTCATCGGAGCCACCAGCACCTACAATCACAGTGGCGGTAGCCTTGGCGGCTCCGGGAGTGGATATCAATGTTGGTGGTGTGGGTCCCAGCATCACTCCTCACCCTGATCCCACATGGCAGCCAATGGACCTAGGTATACAAAGCATGTTGTTTATATTCTAGTACTTTTAGTTTTTCTTTTTATGATTATACATATATGCCATGCGATACTAATTTCTCTCTTTCTTTTTGTGGTTGTAGAGAATGCACAGGGATGGACTAGGCTAATGGCTCAGTGCATATCAGAGGTAGACCCTGACATTCCCATTCAAGGGAAAATCCTCGAGGCTTTTTGGCCAATGTTTGTGGGGTGACATGGTTGTATTTTTGAGTTGGTAGCACGCTTGAGGACCACCTACAAGGAGTGGGGAGTGAAGATTGTTCAGCTGACTACAGAGCTTACCACTGTTTGGGGACAGTGTGACTAGTTTTCAGGGGAGTTGCAGATGACGCTTGATGAGAAAGACACAACAGTGATGAGGTATGACACCACTGAGTAGATGCATGATGCCTTTTAGAGCTGCCTCGATGACCTTGACAGGCAACTGACAATTGTGATCCCAACAGATGTTCAGTAGCTGCAACAGGAGCTGACACAAGCACGAATGACTATATGTTCATTGCAGGGAGAGATCAGGAGGATGTAGGTAGCTCTATCCACATCATGCTCGCATTGATCTTGATCTATGACCATCGTGCAACCTCTCCCTAGACCACAACAGTAGCAGCCAAAGCCAGAGGGCTTGGGGAGCCATGCACTACAGCCATAGGGGCTTCTGATTTTGTATATCATTTTTGTAGCAAGAGATACATATATATATATATATATATTTGTAGATCTTTTGTATAGATACATATTTAGTAGCCACTTATTTTTTATAGTAGTGGCCCGATACATGTACATGAAACTTGATACATACACACACACACACACACATATATATTAACTCTTTAAGGGAAACCCGCAGAGATGAAATTTCCAACTCCAAATGATGCAGAGCAGGGAGGAAAACCTTCCAACAATCACAATTTGATCAAACTCAATCAATCTTTTTGCCCTCAAAACCCCAACTTAGCAACTTTTCACAATTCCTTCACAATCTCCTTGTAGCATTGCAAACAGAGAATTTTCTTCATAACTTTCAAAAGAAAACTCAAACCCACAAAAAGAAGGGACATTTAAGATACCCATTAAGGCATATTTTAACATATCTTAAAATATCTTAGGGTCACTTTCTACCAACATCTCTGAATCACTGCTTCTACGTTGCCCCTTAAGCTAAATAGGCCACTTTTACAAAGCATCACCAACCTAAACACTCTTCCAACACAAAATATTCATGGAAGGACCTTTACTAGGTTTTAAAAACTCAAAATAAATAGTTTTTGGTCAATGAAATGCTTATTAATGCATCAAACCCCAAAACCCTTGCTCTAGGCTTATTTATGCTTGTTCAAGGAGGGTTTACTGAAACTATAACCCCCAAAACCTTCAATCTACAAACCAAGGCTTCAAACACATCTAATATGCCCTATACAATATTTTCCCACCATTACTTGACCAATTCCAAAGGTTTTTGTACAAACCCTAACATCTAGCCATCAAATTAAACCTAAAACTCATGAATTTCTAACTAGGGCAGCAATTACAATACATCAAACCACCTCTCCTGCTTTTAGAAACCACAAATAACATCATCCTACTCCTAATTATGCCATTCCACCAAGCTATTACACATTTTACCTAGTGGAATGGCTTAATTTTCTATTTTACCCTATCAAAACCTTAAATTTTGAGTTTTTGGCCGCCTACAGTAAATTGCTCACCAAATCCTTCAAACTTGATAAAACAAGTCAAATCAAATCCAAAATGTGGTTAACACATGTTTCTATCTATTTCAATTCACCTTTGATCAAAAACAACCTGTAAGAAACCATACAACAACCTGGAGCAACAAATTACTAGAAGAAACACATAAATTTCAATGTAAGCAGGGTATTCTTTATTGTTTAAGCTTCAAAAACCATCTCCAACCTCTACCTCAAGGTTTAAAACCATATTTGAATTTTTTCCCTCAACAACCAATAGTTACAACTACCATTTGAATCCCATGACCGTTGGGCTTCCTCATTTTGTATTTTTTGTACTTTACAATATTGCAATTTTTATAACTTTTGAAAACATTGACAAATTTAGCAAAATGACCCCTCTATGACTCAAATTACATTACCCATGGTCCACTATGACCTTATTTGCATAACAAAATACTCCAAACCCCTAAAACCTATTACAAAAGACCTTATTTGGAAAATGGACTAACATGGTGCCCCTGCACCATACACCTGGCCTGAAAAGGATCTCAAGTCCCTTTGAGGACTTTATGACATCAAAACATGTTGCCTCTTATCATTCCATAATCTTCAAGCTGCATCTCCACCTGGTAATCCCTTCCACTAGATCAGGTACTTAAGGTTTGCACTGTTCTTTGCCTTGATAGGCTCCTTTCCACCTAGAAATTGCTTCATCTTCACCAACTGACCTGTTGTATATCCTCTTAAATTCCTCTCATTTGAAATTGATGCTAAAATTGCTTGAACAACTGCAAACTTACCTCTGCTAACTTTGTCTTGGATTTTCCTCTCCTTCACTCTTGTTGCATACTCGAATTCACCCACTTGTCCTTTCCATTTCACTTCACCTTTTCCTTTTATCTCTTTCATCAGATTTTATGCCCCAATAATCTCTGTATCATCAGGTTGATGAACCTCTGTCTTGATAGAAATTGATAGCCCTTTAACCTCTTTTGCATTCAATGGACAAAACATTGTTCCTACCATAATCTTATCATGCCAATATTGCACTTCCTCAACCAATTCATCCTTGACCTTATCTCGACTTTTTTTTGTCACCAAATCATCAATCTTTCCTTCCAATATTGGATCACTCTTTTCACATCTTCTTTTGTAGTGGTTGCACACTCTCCATGTTTGTCTTCCTTAAGTTTCACAAACTCCTTGCCTAACATAATCACCTTTGTTTCCTTACCCTGTGCTTTATCATCCTCCTACAATGGTGTTAGTGTAAAACTATTTCCATCATTTTCAATCTGATATGTATTGTTTCTTCCATCATAAATGGCATGTCTATCAAACTTCCATGGTCTTCCAAGCAACAAATGACAACAATCCATGGACAATACATCACAAAGAATCTTGTCCTTATATCCACCAATGTTTAACTCAACCAAAGCTTGCTCATTCACTAAAATTGATTGATTATCATTCAGCCAAGACACTCTATAAGGTGTTTCACAAGGAATCTTTTCTAACTTCAATTTATCAACCATTTCATTAGACACCATATTATCAGTGCTTCCAAAGTCTATCACTACTTTACATACCTTTCCTTTGCATTTATAGGTGGTATTGAAAAGTGTTCTCCTTTGTGTTGATTCTTTCTCCTTGGATGCTTTAAGGAGTGTTCTCACCATCAAGGATTCTCCCACTTCTGGATCAGCAAGTTAATTAGGAGAATGAACGCTTTCACCATCATTCGCTTGCACCAATTGAACTCTTTTATCACCACCACTTGAAGTAGAAGCTTGTTTCTCTGGACACCTCCATGCTACATGGACAGACTGATTACAATGGTAACACCTTCCTGAAAATGTACTTGAACCTCTACCTCCACCAAATCTTCCTTTAAAACCTCTGAATCCACCTCTTTGATTAGCCACTTGGTCTTTATTTTTGCTTGCATCTTCTTGTTCTTCATAAGTCTTCCTTGATCCTCTTCCTCTATTAGTGTTTCCTCTACCTCTTCCTTGTCTTTCTTGCCTTATTTTTAGTTTCTCTTCTGCCCTAGCAGCCAACTGAAAACATTCCTCAATTGTCCTTGGAATAGCCAAACTCAATTCATCCTGGATTTGAAATATTAACCCACACATATACCTTGAAATATTTTCATTTTCATCCTCAATATGACTAGACCTAATACTCAACTTGTGAAATTATTCAGTATATGTCATGACATCTTTATCCTCCTGCTTTAAACTTTGCAACTTCTTGAAATTTTTTATAGCATGATCACTTGGCAAGAATTGGCTTTTAATATTTGACACCATCCTATCCCATGAACTAATTTTTATTTTCCCCTTCTTCAATCTTTCCTCTTGAATATAATTCCACCATGTCAAAGCAAGACCTTTCAACTTAGTTTGTGCAAACTTTACCTTATGATCTTCAACAACCTTCTTGTACTCAAAGTAGTTATCCATTGCATCTATCTAATCCAATACCTCTTCAACATCTAACTTGCCATTATACATTGGCACATCTATTTTCTCACCAGAAGCATCTCCTCTAACAGCCTTGAGCATTTTCACCATCCTTCTCTCATCTGGGTCCAACTCATCATCTTGGACTCTACCTGGAGGTTTTTCATTCTCACCCTCTTCCTCTTCCTCTTGGTCACTTTCATCTTCAGTGGCCTTTCCTCTCTTTTGCTTTGTCTCCCATACTGAAAATCTAGATAAAAGTGCTTCTTGTTTTTCCTTTAACAATATTATTTCCCTACCAAGGGCTCCACTTCCTTTAGGAGGCATCTTTTCTGTCAACTTCCAACTTTTCACTTCTCCAATCTTCAACTTTTCACCTTTACAAGATCTAATACCTATGCTTTGATACCAACTAATGCAAAGTAGGGAGGCAAACCTTCCAACAATCACAATTTGATCAAACTCAATCAATATTTCTGCCCTCAAAACCCCAACTTAGCAACTTTTCACAATTCCTTCACAATCTCCTTGTAGCATTGCAAACAAAGAATTTTCTTCATAACTTTCAAAAGAAAACCCAAACCCAAAAAATAAGGGACATTTCAGATACCCATTAAGACATATTTTAACATATCTTAAAATCTCTTAGGGTCACTTTGGACCAACATCTCCAAATCACTGCTGCTACGATACCCCTTAAGCTAAATAGGCCACTTTTACAAAGCATCACCAACCTAAATGATTTTCCAACCCCAAATATTCATGGAAGGACCTTTACTAGGTTATAAAAACCCAAAATCAACAGCTTTTGGTCAATGAAATGCTCACTAATGCATCAAACCGCAAAACCCTTGTTGTAGGCTTATTTGTGCTTATTCAAGGAGGGTTTACTGAAACTACAACCCCCAAACCTTCACTATGAAAACCAGGGCTTCAAAAACATCTAATATACCCTAAAAAATCTTTTCCCACCATTACTTGACCAATTCCAAAGGTTTTTGTACAAACCCTAGCATCTAGCCATCAAATTAAACCCAAAACTCATGAATTTCTAACTAGGGCAGCAATTACAATCCATCAAACCGCCTCTCCTACTCTTAGAAACCACAAATAACATCATCATACTCCTAATTATGCCATTACACCATGATATTACACATTTTACCTGGTGGAATGGCTTAATTTTCCATTTTACCCTATAAAAACCTTAAATTCTAAGTTTCTAGCTGCCTATAGTAAATTGCTCACCAAATCCTTCCAACTTGATAAAAACTATTCAAATGAAAACCAAAATGTGGTTAACACATGTCTCTATCTATTTCAATTCAACTTTGATCAAAAACAACTTGTACAGAATCGTACAACAACCTAGAGCAGCAAATTACCAAAAAAACACATAAATTTTAATGTAAGTAGGGTATTCTTTATCGTTTAAGCTTCAAAAACCATCCTCCACCTTTTCCTTGAGGTTTAGAACCATATTTGAATGTTTTCCATATATAAACAATGGTTACAACTACCATTTGAATCCCATGACCATTGGGCTTCCTCATTTTGCATTTTTTGCACTTTACAATATTGCAATTTTGACAACTTTTGAAAATATGACAACTTTAGCAAAATGACCCCTCTATAACTCAAATTACATTACCCATGGTCCAATATGACCTTATTTGCATAAAAAAAGACTCCAAACCCCTAAAACTTATTACAAAAGACCTTATTTACAAAATGGACTAACATGGTGCCCCTGCACCACCAAAGGCATGATAGCTTCAACACCGTATATGAGGTTGTACAGACACTTGTGTGGTAGGCCCAAAAAGAATACATTAATTGAATATGTCAATCCTTACTGTGTTTATTAACTATTTTACAAAGAATGAGCTCAAGAGTCTTGTTATACACTTCTGCTTGGCCATTGGATTGGGGATAGTACAACATAGAAAATCTATGTTGAATGTGAAATTTCTCTAAGAATTTCTTTACTTCCTTATTTTTAAATGGCGTGCCATTTTCAAAAACAAGTGTAGCAAGCAATCCAAAATGAGAAATAATGTTGTTCAGAAGAAAGCTACAGATAGCCTCATCATTTGTGGATCAGAGTGGAATAACTTCTGCCCATTTCATGAAGTAATCTGTAGCGGTAATGATAAAGGTATGTCCCTTGGAGGAAGGAGGTGATATTTTCCCAATGATGTCCAACCCCCATTTTGCAAATGACTAGGGAGATTTATGATTTTGTAGCTCTTGGGCAAGTGCGTGAATGAGACGAATGTGTTGTTGACATTGAAGGCACCTTTTAACAAAATTGAAGGGATCTTGTTCCATCGTTTTCCAATAGTACCCCATGTGTTTCAATTTCCTTACCAGAGATTTACCTCCAAAGTGTCCACCTTTAGAGCCTGAATGGGCTTCTTTAAGGGCGAGGGGTATTTTTACTTTAGTGAGACATCACAGAAGCAAATGGTTATAAGATTTTTGATAGAGAATATTGGATAAAATGACATAACATACTGAAAGCTTTCATATATGAGTGCGATCATTCTTTTTGCATCATCAAGAAATTTTCTAGTCTTTAAGTAGTTATAGATAGTAGAGAACCATTCTCCCGAGTCTATGTGAGAACATACAAGGGCCTTGGATTTAGGTTGATTGGAAACCGCTGGGGTTCATAGGACCTGAACCACAAAGTGGTATTCTTTTGTATCATCTTTTGAAGGTACCAAGGAAGTAGCTCTTGCCATGGCATCGACATGTCTATTCTCCCTTCTAGGGATGTTGTCTATCATGAAAGAAGAGAACCAATTAAGCAAGGACAAAGCAAGGTCTTGATATTGAGATAACTAATCTTGTTTATCTTGATAGGTCCCTGTAATATGATTCATAATAAGCTCATAATCACCTAGTATGCAGAGATTTTGTATCTTAAGTGCAATTGCAGCACACAAGCCAGCAACAAGAGCTTTGTACTCAACAATGTTGTTAGTGCAAGGAAAATCCAATCAAAAGGATAGAGGGATCTACTTGCCTTCGGGGGATATCAAGACCACGCCTGCTCCAAAACCAATTGACACCTTAATCCATTGAAATACATCTTCCATTCAAGGTCGTAATTAATTGCAAAAATATTCTCATCAAGGAATGAATCCAACCCTAGGAAGTAGGGAGATGAGGGAGCGTCTACCAATTGATCGACAACTACTTGACCCTTTATTGATTTCTGAGTAACAAACTTTATATCAAACTCAGAAAGAAACATAACCCATTTCACTAACCTCCAAGCAAGGTCAACACTAGAGAACATATGCTTTAAAAGGTCAATTTTTACAATGACATGTGTTTCAGCATGGAGAAGATAGTACCTCAACTTCTATGTAGCAAAGACAAGAGCGATGCATTCTTTCTCCATGGAGGAATAACAAGTTTCATAATCAACTAGGACACGACTAATGTAGTAGACTGCTCTCTCTTTCTTGACATCGTCATACTGAGGTAGAAATGCTTCCAAAGTATAGGGTGATGCTATGAGGTAAAGCAAAAAGGGTCTATCTTGCATAGCCGACATCAATACAGGAGGACTAGCCAAATAGACTTTGATTGACTCAAAATTTTTCTAGCACTCTTTATCCCATATTAAGTGAACATATTTCTTCAATAAATGAGTGAAAGGAAGGGTATGATCAACCAACTGAGATATAAATCTATGAATCGCCTGAATTTTCCCTTGTAAACTTTGTAATTCAGTAATATTTCTAAGTGGAGGCATGTTAACAATGGCATCAATCTTATTCATGTCGACTTCAATTCCACAATGAGAAACTATAAATCCTAAAAGCTTCTAGCATCTACACCGAAGACACACTTATGGGGATTGATTCTCATATTATAGATTCAAATCCTTTCAAAGATAAGATGAAGGTTCTTTACATGATCTTGACGGATTATCAATTTCGCCAAGATGCCATCAACATAGTCGTCTAAGATCTTGTGAATAAAATCGTGAAATATTAGGGTCATCGCCCGTTGGTAAGTTGCTCCTGCATTCTTTAACCCAAAGGGAATGACCACATAATAGAAGTTACCCCAAGGGGTAGTGAAGGTTGTCTTGTACTGATCTTTCGGGTTAATACAGATTTGATTGTAACCCGAGAAGCCATCCATAAAAGATAACAATGCATGGCTTGCAGTCAAATCTACAATCATGTCTATATTAGGCAACAAAAAATCATCCTTAAGAGAAGCCTTATTAAGATCACAAAATTCAATGCATATGTGAATACGACCATCAAGTTTACTAACATCAATGATATTTGAGATCCAAGTGGAGTAGTCGATTAGACAGATAAAGCCTGCTTTCAACAACTTCTCTATCTTCGTCTTAGCCATCAACTCCACCTTGGGATTGATCTTTCAGATTTTATGTTTAACTGGCTTGGCATCGGGACATAAGATGATATTGTGAACCACTATGGACTCATCAATATTGGGCATATCCTCATACGTCCAAGTGAAGATATTAGGATGAGAATGTAAGAGATTGGAATGTTCATATGCTTCCTCTGAAGAGAGACACTTCCCAATCTTAATTACCTTTTAAGAGGACTTAGGATCCATAGAGATTTCAGTAATATCCCCTTTAAGGAGGGAACTACGATCTTCAGGATGGGATATCAGAACTGTTAAGTCTCAAAAATGCAGGTTTTGAACCTTAAGAGGGTGTCAGTCTCTTAATCATTTTGGCTAACAAACGTGGTGAATATGGTTGACCACCCCTTGCTCTTTAGACTCTGCTAAACCTAGGCGGGTGTACCTAAGTGATAAAGAAAATTTTAAGGTTTGGATATGATCTCTAATTTGGGAAATTTACTCACTATGGAACACAAGTGTGAAGTAGATGCAAACTTACTAACTAGTTCCTAATGAAAGTGTTTGAATAATCAAGAGTGTAAGTTGAATTTGTATAAAAATGTTCTAAAGTTGACTAATGCCTAATCTAATGGGTGAATGGAGTCGATGGGTGGATTATGATGATGGAGACAAATATGTAAGATTAGTAGATCTACTCCTCAGCTTAAATTTAAATGTTGGGAACTTGGAATGTTTGCACCTTGTACAAACATGTAGGTTTGTCAGTTACTATACTCTTCTTTATAAATCCTAGTGTTATCCCCCCAAATTACTGTGATAGCATGAAAGGATTTTTAATTCTTGGTTTGAGGGAAACCAATTAGAACAACCACTTTAAGAGGATTTTAATCCTTGGAAAGAACCAGTTAAAGTAAATTAGTTGAAAGGGTTTTTAATTCACTATGACTAGAAACCAATCAAGGCAACCACATAACAACAACAAATGTGTCCTAACAAATTATATAAATTTGAATAACTTAAGAGAACCACTTTGGAGATAGCAGAGCAACACATAAGAATGAATATCAACACAACAGTTGAACACTGGAAGTAAATCACCAATTATAACAATCTTCTCCATTATATTGCTTGAAAATATGTACATTAATAACAAAAGTTTTGAAATGTGAAAGCGGATGAATGGAAGTGGAATGGTGGTGATGATGATTTTCTAACTTGCTATCTAATTTCTAATGCTAATGATTGATGATATGATTTCATATTATACATATACATTTCCTTTTTAGGGTTATGTCCCTTCACACATTCATCCGGTACAACTCTTCATTTAATTAATTTGTCTTCGGCAGATTAAAATATTTAATTTTAATCTTTATTGTCTTTCGGTGAAAATTGATTTTAATAACCTCCTTGCGCTGGAAATTTAACTTTGTATTCAATTTGTGCATCTTCACTCAGTGTAAAATACTCTTTGAGTAAAAAATAATCACCCATTACAAGGCTTTAAATTGTCCTTTAATTTCCTCCGTGAAAAGTTTCACTCTTAATCAGTAAAATATTCTCCAAATAAAATAATTACCTCTTTCAATAAAAGTATCTTATTTCCCAGAAAAAATACTTTTCATCTATATCTTATTTATTGTATGCCCTTTCTCATAATTGAAAATATTCTTTTGGGTAAAATAATTACCCACTTCATGATCTAATTAATTCCCTCGGTGAAATGACCTTGGGAAAAATTTATATCTTCTACAACAATATTACTTCATAATCCCACTTCATTTAATCATTAATTGCATTCTTTCGTAGGAGAGTGCCATCGTCATATCAGTGAGACCATGTTTTAACTCCTGCCGATGATCAATCCTCTCACTGATGAATTCTTCAAACTGACCCTTTTCCTTTTTTGGGCATCAGAGGGACACGTGTTTCACTCCTGTCGATACACTTAGGTATCCCCGACGTAACTTACGTAGGGCTATCAGTGAGACTTCGAAGTGACTCCCAGTGATATGACTCGGTCTCTCCGATGAAGTTTTGCTTAGTATCTTTTTCCGCACTGGTTTTTAGGGTTTCATTGTTGGGCTTTCTTGTGGCGCAATACGAGAGATATTGGGGTTACTCGTTCTTTGTCCATCTCTTTTGCATCATCGTTGCCCTTGGTTTCTATCTGTTTAGATTCCTCATATAAGCAACAAACCCTATAATCAAGAATGAATGAAATTTTTGCACGTGGTATTCCAATCCCTTTCATCCACAATGCTCAGACCTCTTCTTCTGCACTTTGGCTATTTTTCACATTCTGTTGTTTCTTTATGAACTTTGGTAGCATCGAGCAAATGTTTACAATAATCAACATGCAACTCTATCCTTTTCTCATCAAAGTCATGTGAATGAGGGCTTTCCACGGCCAATAGTGGGTTGCGCATACAATGTGCATTCATTAATTCTGATACTGATTGACGAAGCTCGTCAGCAATACATTTTGATTTTGAAGTGTGGAAGTTGAAAACTTTTGCAGCCGCAATACATCTCTATATGCATCACCCTTTTAGAAAATAGATCTCTGCCAGGTCTTGGCCGACACTATTAGTAAAACTATTGTCTTCTCACACATTTTTTGATAATCTTCTTGTTTAACACAGGCTGAGGCATGATTACCTTATATTTCATTGGATACTTGATACTACGCACATTATTATAGTGAAAGCCTATTTTCAGATTGTTCTATTTAGCATTAGCATGGCCTTCGATTGATCCAAATTTTTGCATGTGGTGATATGGCGTAAAACTATAATTTCCTTAATATCTCTCCAAAATGCAATAGCAAGCTCTCGTTTTCAATGAAGATGCCAATTTGAATCCTTCGTAGCTTCTCTTCAAATTTCAGGGTCTTGACCATAGTCTGGAATAATATCACCTTCTCAATGATTTGACCAATTTATTCACACGAAGAGTATAAGATTGCCTATCATCATTTTCAACTCTAGATGTGTTCATTGTAATTTCTTACTCCAAAAATTTGCAATAAGATAGGGAATTATCAGTGTTTCTCCAATCAAATAACCTTCAAATATTTGTTTTCCTCATCTGTAATATCTCTAAATCGAGCTCCGGGTCACTCAGTTGTCATAGTTATTGCCTTTATCAATTTGGTTTATTTTAAGCGTCAATCCCTGGTTTCTCTGTCTATGACTCCCCAATTACTAAATTGGTAGTAGTAAGGTATTTTGATTCTTTATTCCAATAGATTTTATTCCATATTTTGAAATATTGTATTCTTTTGTATTATATTCTTTAGGCAACCCAAAAGTGTGTCTTGGATAACTCCAATTACTGGCTTGTGGTTTGAGAAGAGACAACACTTTGTTGGTTCCATCACTAGGTCTATTACTATAGGACTATGATACATGTGTGTTCCTTCTATCAAGATCGACATAATAAGATAGTGTAACTAAAGGTTCAATTGAAATGTCGAAATAAGGTATAACTTTCACTTTACGCCCAATGATAGAGTATTCATGACCATACTAGCAAATGGAATTCAAGCACTTGGTATTGATGAAAGTTATTGAAATAAGATCAAAAGGGAAAAGAGAGTGCAACACCACTATCACAAAAATGCATCCCAGATTGAAATGGGTAATTATCAAATGGGTAATTATCAGAATTTTCTTTTTTGACATCTTGCACTATGACTAAACTGATCGAAGTAGCCTCCAAAATTGCTTTGAAAAATTGATCAAAAATTCTCCTTGAGCCATGAAAATGCACCAACATGTTGAGTTATGATAGGAGAACATGGTTGTAGAATGGTTTGGCATGAAGTCATTAGTGTTGAAAACTGTTAATGCTCAAAGTTGCTTATTTAGTCATTTCTAAAAACTGCCACCATCAAAAATCACTTGAAACTCACCAACGTGCCACTTCAAAGAAGTATCAAATTTATACCTGGGAAGTTGTCATTTTGGGAATTAATTCATTTGAGTCAAGTGAACACATGTGCAAAAGGTTTATTCTTCAATCCATTTCCTTCACAAGATATTATGTGTCAAACTTGGCCCTTTTACAGCTTTTTGAAAATGCAATTACGAAACTGTTGAAGGTCCATTTGCTTTTGATTTTGAAAAAAATCCAAATGAGGAGCTGAGATTTTGAAAATTGGCATGAAGAAAATTAAGGTGGGAAGAGTCTAAGACACCAATCGGTTCATCATGAAAATATTCCAGTTGATAATTATTATCCTCCAAAGTTTCCCCTTTTTTGATAGATTTTACTGTGTAGACAACAAACCTTTCCCAGAACCTTTCAACTTGATACTTCAAAAATTCCTCAAATCGGATCATAAGAGGTTGAAATCAGGTAGAAACACTCACATATGGAAAATAATCATGCTTTCAAAATGATTTTGTATGAAACCAAAGTGACTTCAAGTTGTGATTTTTCAAAGTGGGCCATTTGAGTAGATTTTCCAACTGAACTTCTGAGTGCTGAAATAAAAAAATTTCATCATGAGAACCTAAAATTATATAAAAAATGGTAAGAATTTTTAGGTTCCAATAGGAACATCATTATTAACATTAGATAGAGGGTCTTCCTCATCAATACTCAAGACAACTTCTCCAAAGTACGCGTGTTTATGCAGGTGATACAACAATCATCTCTTGTGATGAAAAGGAGGAAACATGGAATATGCACCTAGGAACTCCTCCAGTGTTTCATATGAAGAGAAGACATCAAAAGGGATTTTCTCTACCTTCTCCCTATCCTCTATCAATTCGGGATGGACCAAACTCAGCAGTTTGACTGAAATCATGTTAACACTCCACCAAGGTTTTTGCTTAAATTATTCGATAGAGCATCCCAAACCCAGATAACGCTTGTGCAACTTAAATTGGATAGGGACTTGGATTCATTGTTCAATATTACCTAGGAATTTCTTCCCAAAGTGATACCAAGAAGCGAGCTCATATCCAAAACCATAATCAGTTTGCAAAACTTTAGGAGGTGGCGGCTCTACGTAGAGTTTTCCATTCCACCAATGACTGTTGAATGTCTCTACGAGATCGCTCCCACCTTCTTCACTAGGTTCGCAAACATTAACCTCCTTTTTTGGAGTGGGATTACCCTCCTCAGTAGAGGAAGGATTGGTCTCCTGAATAGGGTCACACTTCTCTTCCTCAATGGGAGTATCATCCATCTTTACATCAGAAGTACCTAAAAATTCTATACAAGAGGGGCTCGCCTTGTATTCTACGATAATGAATTCGGAGAATTTCAAGTAGCCCCAATCATCACCAAGGAAACCATTTGATTGAGAGAAAGAAGGGAAAGATGGGGGAGACTTAGGATCTTCTACTTTAGGTGGTTTGTATTTAACAATACTCGCTCCAAGGACAACTTCTGCAGAGGGTATCAACGAAGAACACACCATAACATCAATGGTTAATAATGGAATACAGTTCTTGATAGTGGATATGACTGAAGCACGATTGGCAGCCACTAGCTCTCAAAGGTGAACAACTTCTAGATCTGCTTTAACAATGACCACTTGATTGTTTTCAATGAGTTTTAAGGAACGATGTAAAGTAGAGGTTATAGTGCCCATAGCATGAATCCAAGGTCTCCCCAAGAGAATATTGTAAGGTAAAGGGCCATGCATCACATAAACCAAGGTAGGTTAGGTATCAGGACCCAACTGCAAAGGCGGTATTATTGTACCTAGAGCTTGATGACCAACATTATCAAACCCGCAAATATATAAGGAAGAAGCCACTAAAGAAGATGAATCAACTTTAATTTTATTTAATAGGTTGATACCAAAAACATTGAGAGATGAACTGGTGTCAACGAGAGTACACCTAATACTAATATTATTAACAATAATTATAATCATCAAGGGATCTGATTGCTTTTGCACATATAGAGGTGGGAGTTCTTGTGGGTGGAACGTGATATTTGATGAATCCACCTGAATATGAGCCAACAGTGCATTAACATCTGTAGGCCTAGTGGAGGCAGGAAAGAGAATCTTTTGCAGGGCTTCTTGAAGCATCTCCTAATAAACCAGAGTGGTCTGAAGTAAATCCCAAAGTGATATATTAGCTAGAGTAATATGAAGCTACTCGACAAGATCATAATCACCTGGTGCTTTGATCGCAAGTTTAGGTGCTAAAGGAAGGCTTGGTTAAGAAGGTGGTAAATAAGTAGGAATTTGAGTGGGTTGAGATGTAGGAACAAAGGGTTGTTGATCCAAATTTTGTTTGTTTCTTCTTGTATTATATGTGTGCCCAGCAACATTATAGGAAGTGGAGTCCGTAGCTTTTATGAACCTCAAGTATAGGTCCAATGAATTACTACGACATGAGATCCCATAGACAAAATAATCCTCCCTAGAAGAGGATTCCGTTGGGGTCACGTAAATGATGGTTTTTTAGGGCTTGAAGGAGCCATAGAGACTACAACTACATTCATTGACTCTTTAGTCGATGGAGAGGAAGCTTTCTTGAGAGATTTATAGATAGGGGAGTGAGCTTCTAAGAAGTCATCTAGAGTATCATCCAACAGATCAAAATCTTCCTTAGAGAAGGTATCATCATAAATGTGAAAACATTGTAAAAATAGATTTGACATCTTCATGTCAAGTTCACCAAAATGTGAGATAAGAGGGATTCGTTGTGCACGGGTCTCTTTGTTCTCAAGAGATCACCAGGGAATGAACTACCCTTATCTCCCTCAACATGAAGGAATTGTGAAGGAGATAGGTATATGTTAACTTTTACGAGGAATTTCTTTATATTCTGAGAGAGTGAAACTTCTAGATTCCTGCCTCAGACAGAGGAGCTCTTAGCCAAAGGATGGAAGCATGGATTTAGGACACCAATGCGTGTGTTGTCATCCAAATAGCACACTGGCATACTAAGCAACATAAATCTTAGGAGCTTAAGTGGGCAGGACAAGGTTTCACTTACTGGCTTGAGTCAAAGATATGTTGAACAAAATAACTAGACAGAAAGCAAAAACTTAGAAAAAAATACAAGGAGATCTTAGAGAAAACTTACCTTTAATTGGACGTTTGAATCTTCACTACAAGTTTTGCTTTGCAACCTACACACAAAAGAACAAGGGGAAAAGGTTGGGGCTATATAGGGATCTACCTCAGTCAAGCCCCCATTTTGGTGTTCCCACCTCCATGGACAACCAAGTTGGAAAGGAGTGTAAATGAAGAAAAAAAGTGTGTGGTGAAAGAAAAACCTACTTCAGGAGTAGAACCCACACCATGAAGTAGCAAATGAACAAGTAGGAGAAAATAGTGAGAGAGAGAGAGAGAGTGTTACCCACGGGCCTAGACCCACTTTGGAGCTCACAGATGCATCATTGAGTTCTTGCTTGAGAGTTGTAGTTGTTGGAAGGACCTCAGTCCAGCATGGCTTTACTTGTGAGAGTGTTGCTATCAAGAATGAAGAGAACTCAAGAATGAAAGTGTAGAGAGAGAGCTTCATTGAATGGCTTGAGCCCCCAAATGAGAGCCAAGGAGGGATTTTTGTTGTATGCAAGGGTGGAAAAGAGTCATTACATCTGAATTCTGATTGCTAGGGCACGTGTCATGAGAGTCAAGATTCGAGATTCCTCATTTCAAACTCAAAAAAACTGCCAAGACCCTGCACATTGCGCAGACGTCCGCACACCATGCAATTGTCCAAGGCCTAGATTTTTGGGAAACATGTTGTCAGGCTTCCGTTGCTCTACCACTAGTCCACATAGAGCCAAAATTGTGATATTCTAACTCATGGGATTTTTGTCATTAATGCTCTAAGGTGTCATAAATGCTAAGAAAAAGTGCAAAAATGTGGAATTGCCCCTAGGTGCAATTCTGCGACATTAGAATACATTATGCTTATTTGGGTATTTGAAAAAATTGATGTTGGGTGTTTTCATGAAGTACTATTTGGCTATTTGAATTTTATGATGCTAGTTATTTTGTTACTGGATATCTAGATATGTTTAAAAATTAATGCTCAGTATTTTTGTTATTGGCTATTTGGATATTTTGATGTTGCGTTTTCACTTGAAATGGGTATTTAAAAGAAATGGTATTGGATATTTTTCACTATTGAGATAATGTTTTTTCTAGGTCTAACCTTTTCTAGTATTACACACAATTTTCTAAATTTTGATTTTGTTATCATTTTTCCTGGTCATTAAAAATAATTGATGTTCAGTGAACCCTTTGTTATTGACTATCTTGGTTTTTTAAAAAAGGCCGTTGGGCATTTTCTTTATATGGGTATTTAAAAAAGATGATATTGGGATTTTTTCATTATCGAGTTAAAATTATTCTAACAAACGGACGATGTCTCAATATTTCTGGTATTGCAACCTCACTAATCCACTAGAGTTATGGTTTATGTTTCTACAGAGGCCTAGGATTTGTACCCTATTCATGCTCTTTCCAATGCTTTTGTTGGTATTAAAATCAACCATAAATATTGGGTTAGAAAATTAGTTGTCTTAACAAGGCGTGGTATGATCTTGGATTGTATCCTAGAGTGTGTGGGAAGCTTGTGTTTGATCATTAAGGTATGCAAACTTGATCAGGGAAATCTATCCTATATAGCATGGGTTTTTCTTTAATACTTCTCATAATGGTTATTAGGAGATCACATTATTATAGTTTATGGTAACCCAAGATTGCAATCAAGTATGCAACAAACTTGGTCTGTAGTTTAAGGCGTACACTTTTAAGTAACATTCGTAAGGTTTAGAAAATATTGATCACTCTCTAGAAATCCCATTAAATATGGGTTTTTCTTGAATGCACTGCATAATTGATATAACACAACCACTCTGCATATCAACCAAAGTTATAGGCTCTTTATTGCAGTAAGAGGTAATCACTCTTAGATCATGCTATCATTACATCGTAACCTGTTAAAATTGAGTCAACTTGAATGCACCCCATAAATTTTATACCATAGGTGCATCAAATGTCCACTGGAGTAATTGAACACCTAATTGTGATGAAATTGATTTGTACATGAATTGTGCTCATATAAGTGCCTCCATTTCTATCACAACATAGCCACCTTAAACTTGGGTCACACATGAATGCATCTTGTATTTGTTAAAGCAGAATTGTGCCACATGACCAATAGAGTTATAGATCACATAATTACAGTCACAAGAATTCATTCCTCGATTGTGCTCTTATGGTGATTCCATTACCATTACAACATAACCCTTTGGACTTATATTGCTCAATCCTTACATTTCTTATTTTCTCTTTGGATGGATGGAAATTCAATGGTAGGGATTTGTATTTAAATTGGAATGTGAATACTCCTTCATTTAAAGATATTATGTTGCTTATAAAGTAATGTTTCAGTGAATTCATATTTTTTCTTGCAAATGTCTTGTTGTACTTGTAGATTTTTGTTGTGCATAATATGTAGTAACTTGATTCCGTCAAATAGATCTCTTTTGCAGAGACAATAGGATAATGGTGTCAATAAAATAACAATGTTAGTGAGAGGTATGACAGTAGATAAAATGAGAATGGAAGGTATAATGTTTTGATAGTAAAATAATCATTTATTTGCACATATCTTGATGCAAGTTTCCTTGATACATAAGACAGTGTATAATGTACTCTATTCCATGGTATCCACCTAATTCCATACCACCCAGAGAAGCAATGATTGAGAGTATATGTGCCCTATTTTTTGCAACCCAAATGTGTCTTTCTAATGGTTTTCCACACTTAGGAAGAAGGTATGTCATGAAATTTTTGTGCCCACCCAAAACTATTAAGCCTTACAAAGAATGTCTACACCTATGCAAAATACCATAAGCTGCTTCAAAATTTTATGATCCAGCACAAGAGCAAGTGATTAAGGGAGACTTGGCTTTTCCATTGGCATCTTTGTGATTATATACATAACATCTTTTTTGCCACAGTTTCAAAATACACATTTATGATTATATTCACACATAAGAACCTTGAAAGATTAGAAACCTTGCTTTCATTCTTCCTAGGTCACTCCTCAAGAGCCTGTATCAATATTTGTGGGCTCTTTACAATAGCTTATCCACTAATGAGAAGGCTCCCCTCATTTGATAATTGAATAAATTGTCATCTGCTCTACTTGAATGTGTAATGTGATGTAGCACATTCAATGTCACAAGGCATAGTTTGAGAGCAGAATTTGAGACTTGATATCCATAGAATCCAACTTCTTACAACACAAAATGTAGAACCAACATCCCAACCAAAGAAACTTAGCTTTAATATGCACCATAACTAATATTTTCCCACATGAATGATGGAATTGAACTAACTTTTGGGGGTCCCTTCAATAGAAAACATACATAGACAAAAACTGTTGTGGTAACCAACAAGGAGAAAAAAATGGATGATACATGGCTCCATGATAGCCTGTCATCCTTGATACCCTCTTTGAGGAAAATCTTGCACACTCACCACATTTCTAAGGAAGCTTAAGTACCGTTTTCTAAGACAAGTTTGTGTCTGAATCAACTTCCTGAATTGCACTCACATTCAAGGAAGGTGCTTTCAAAATTGTTATTGCTAATTGAGCACTCATTATATCTCCTAGTTTTCTTCCAACTAAACGGTTATATGAATGATTATTTCTCATTAATGCATAAGTGTTGAATAGTCTGGATAATTGAGAGGGGGTGAATCAGTTATCATAAAACAATTTTCTTGACTTTAATTAATTCAGAGCAAGCTTATATCAATCAAATAATAATCAAACATATATGAACATGAAAGCACATAACAACACCATGCACAATGAACACCAAAATTTATATGGAAACCCAAGAAGGGGAAAACCACAAAGAATGCTAATTCTCAATTATAAAGCACCAGTTAAGGTTATTTTTACAAGGGGCTCACTGCCAAAATGCTCACTGTAGGTAAGGCTCACTGTCAGTGGGCTCACTGCCCAATTAAAACATCTGATTACAAAATAGTCTCACTAACAAAAAAGAAATGATGAAGCTGCATCTACATATGTATGAATTCAATTCCGGTTAAGAGAAAAATATTTGTTTGCAGTAGATCCAGTCAAGAATCTTTTGCACACCTTCCTCACACAACCTCTACAAAGCAGATCATTTCCTCCTGACACTTACCTTCAACTTTCTTATCGCATAATGCTTCGTACCCTTTTATTTGCTCGCACACACCATGTTTCTTACTTCATCAAACAAAAAAAACTTTTATTTATACCATTCCATGCCTTCATAATCTCTTCAGTTGGCCAAACACAATATCTTCATAATCTCCTAAGTCAGTCTAGCAAAAACATCTCGGCTTGAAGAACAACCTTGAAATATTCAATAAGGCTTGGCACGCTAGCACCAAACCCAAAAGATAGGTCGTACATAAAGATCTTCTTACCACATCACCAAGGGACCCATAAATAGGTAATACATAAGATAGGTTCATCACATAACATAATTATCAAAAGATAGAAAACTTTGAATTACATGAAATATATTCTAGAGCCAATTGGAATGCCACAACCAAGACCAAATCTTGATTATCATCAATTTCAGTACCAATCGGAGAAACATAATTAAACATTCCAAAACTTGTAGCATGCTACATGAATGTTCAGATAGCAAGGATACCCATAATAAGATTTGAGCACAACAACCAACATCAAAAGATTAGACTTCATTATTCTGCATTAACTATATTCCACGGATGTCCTAAAAAGAAGTATTGCCATATTTGGATCAAGGATAACAACCACACTATGTAGCATCATAGCACTCGATAGGATGGATCATTTCTACATATCATCCAGAGCACAACCTTCTAGATCCCAGGTCTTGACATCAATGACAACAATGCTAAAAAATTTCAACAACTTCTCAATAATCTCCCCCTTTGGCATTGATGGAAAAACAACAAAAAACACAAAACTCGAAAATTCCAAGCACTCCCCCTTTTTCAAGAAAATCAATTCCTCTTTTTGTTTTTTTTTCTCTTCATTTTTCTCCCCCTTTTTTCCATCAAATTCATAGGGCCAAATACGAACATTCAGGAAATCAAGTAAAAAATAACACTTTTCACATGAAAAATCTTCTTGTACCTTTCTCTCACAGTTGGAAGAATCCTCTTCCAAGCTTGCATTGCAGAAACCATTTTGGCACACATACTATCTAGTAGAGTCAACAACATAAATGAGAATGACCAGTCTAAAGACAGGCACAGTCATTCACAATTCTTTGCATTAGAAAGTATCCCAAAGACATGATCCAACTGAAACTCAAGAATTTCTTTGACCAACCAAAAAGTTTTAACCAAATCTTCCCTCTGTATCTGAGTAGACAATAACTCGACTTGCAACTCTCCAACTCTTATTCTTTGTTTTCCATCTTTATCTTTGAAGAAGTTAAAACACTTCCAATATTGTTCAATTCAAATTCAATTAGCTTCAATTATGCTTCTAAAATTATCAATAGCAGTAGGCCACTAGAGACAATACCTGTAGATGTTAGACATCTCCTTAATGCATTCTCTTGTCTCACCAATGTTCTTGGATAATTTTTGTTTTGCTTTGACACACCTTCTCTCAATCATAGGTTAGATCTTATGACCTTCAAATCCTTCCCACAACAACCTTTCTTCAACAACTTCTACCAAATCATCCAATAACAAGTTAGAAACAACTGAAATAGTAGTACCCTTTTTGAGAAGATGATCAACTAAGGCATCTTCAATTCTAAGCCTATTGACTAGAGAGAAGGCATACCACATTTCACCAATATTTTTCATATCACCTTCATCCAACACCAAACGAACTTCATCTAGATCGAAAGAGTCAAATCTAGGCAGAGACTTTTCTTCCTTCTCCTTCTCCTCTAAGATAGTGATGACATCCTTTGTGTTAATTTTCCTCCTTTTAGGTTCTGGAGGGGAACCACCAATGACAACCTCTAACTCCTTACTGGAGGAGGAACCCTCCTCAAACTGACTGATAGGCATAGCACTAGACACTATCACACCAGAACACAAATTCATCTGCAGGCATGAGAAATAAACTTTGCATGCACTTTCTTTATCTTCCATACATTCAAAATATCTATAAACTAGATTTTTGACAAGGATGCTAGACTTCCACTTAACATTCTCTTTTGAAGGTAGTGAAATCAGAAAGTAAAATACTAAACATATGAGTAGAGACCCAAATCGAAATTGATAACTCTCAACAAAAGACATTTTGACATTCTCAATTGGGTTTTCCATTATTAGGCTACACAGGTCAAACTATTTATTTTCCTTCACCATCTTATGTGCAAGATACACAGTAATAGCCGAAGTAGAACCTTCATGATTTCAAAAAAAGATTTTTTAAGTGATACCGTAAGCAACATACCTCACTGTAGGATCAACAATGGTATTTATCAGTAGAGCTCGGGGGTCTTTGTCGATACTAGTAAGTTCCTCCACATCTTTGTATTTCACCATTTTCTTCCTAGGGAGGTCACCAACATTGCATAATCCAGTAATAGCTTCAGTGGCTTCCTTAGTGATCAGATAGGGATTTTCGAAAATGATGGTATTATCCTTGAATCGATTCAACAAAAACAAGATAGACTCTATGTCAACAATCTAGGGAAATTCTCCCCATAAATCCATACCCAGGGCACTTACATTTTGCAATTCATTAGTCTTCAACCCTAGTTCCATTTCCTTCATCTTCTGATGATCAAATTCTTCCAACTCTACTCCCTTCAGCCTTAGCGGAATACCGCCACTGGATTCTTTGTCAATGGATTCCACCATCGTGCTTATCTTCGATCTTTTTTCACTCATCGAAAATTCTTCTTCTTCTTTGTAAATTGTGAGAAATGATTTAAAAAATCCACCTTTTATCCTTAATTTCTCATGATGATTTTGTTTCCAAAAACTTACATCGATGATTGCATCAATTGTACTTCACTTTTCAATCAGTTGGATTAAGCTTCATCATACATCACCAACTGAGTCAAACTTAGTCATGCCAAAAAACACATCAATATTACTTTGGAGAGGGGGAATCCGTCAAGATATGCAATGCAAACCTCCCCCTGAGACAAGGCAATTGGCTCAAATTCTGAAAGAGCTTGAACCAAGATCCGATACCATAGAAGAGCTCCCCACACTCATTTCCTTTTTCTTGCAAACCATGATGGTTTTCTTCTTAGAGTCATATGATTCTGCAACCTTCTTTTTGTTTTTAGGCTTTTCCAGAGCAACATATCTTCATGTGTTAGCATAATGTCTGGGTTGACTGCACTTGTAACATCTTTGTTCTGACTTAACTGAGTGAAGCCTAGATCTACACTAATTAGCTTTGTGACCATAACCATGGCATAAATAGCAATTACCATGAAAGAGATTATTCATTCCATTCCTTCTAGCTAGATTGGGTAATTGACTTTTGTAATGACTTGCTTTATGACCAAACTTGTGACAGTTAAAGCATTGAGTACTTGGTTCCTTCTTGCTTCTACACTCTACAGCCTTATGTCCAAAATTTTTGCATAGAAAACAATAGACATTAAATGATAAGTACCTTTTAGCATTTGGTTGCCTAACTGAAGGTTTTTTTATAGATGTTCTAGAGTTCCAGAACATGCTTGTTACAACAGATCTTGCTTCAGCTTCAACTACTTTTTCTTTTCCCTTAGTGTTCTAATTTGAGCTTTTAGCGGAGAAGACAAGTCCTCCCTTATCCTTGTGACATTTCTATAGGGACAAGAGTTGATCTAGAATTATGCTACTTTCACATACTCTTTGATGCAAGAGCATACAACGGTGTAGATAAATCTTGCATCACCGAAAAAAATGTTTTCATTATTTTCTCTAGTTGTTTTTAGTCTCATGATGGCACTTAAGGGGTATAAGACTATCAGGTGTCAAAAATAACAAAAAATGGGAACTTACTATTTTTAGTAAGTCAACCTAAACGGGCTCGTATGGATGTGAAATTTACCCCAAGGATCAGAGTTGAAAAACATTTTTGGTCATGAAAGAATCACCTCAATACCTTGCATGGTTTGGGAGAAATTAACATTTTCATTCTAGGAAATTTCTCCAATGCAACTTCAAATTGAGATATAAAACTTTAGAGGCCCCAAAACAACTCAAAAAGTGGCTGAACCAACCTACAATGGATTCACATGATGTAGAGATCGTCGAGAGCTTTCCAACGATATGCAATAATAGAAAATTAGACACCCGGATCAAAAGTTATGGCCCCACGAAGTTGGTCCTCTAAAAAGTGAATTTCATAAAAAATTCTTCCTAGGCCAGAAATCAAATGATGGGACTTTTGGTGCCAAAACAAAAAGGGGAAAATTGAACTTTCTAAAACATTCTAGGGCGGTTATTGGGAAAAATAAAAAGGGTTAAGTGGGGGTTGTAGAAGGTGGCCATGATAGTGCAGATTGTGGCTTCAAATAGTAGATTTTTTTTTTCAGAGTTTATTTTGGTGTAATGAATCAAGCCCATGAGGCTGTAGCATGTAAGCTTTGAATATGTAATTTCATTTTCTCAAAATAATTGAAAGTGAGTCATTTTTCTATCTCACATCTTCTGTGTTGGTATCTATTGTTGTGATTTTTGTGGGTTTTGGGTAGTGTGGCCCTCATCAAGTGGTATCATAGTAGGAGTTCCTAAGCCTATAACAGAGCACCGAATGTGAGGTAGTTGCAGCAAGACCTATGAGTGTGGGTTGAGTTGAAGATGCCTCCAAGACTTTCCCAGTATGGCAGAGGTAAAGGCCAAAGTGGTGGAGGAAGAGATCTACCTAGAGATGAAATCAGAGCCCTTAGAAGGCAATTAGAAACCTTGCAATAAGAGGTTAGAAGAAGAGATGTGCAACGAGACAGAGATGAAAATGAAGATGAAATGAAAGAGGAAATGGAAGAGGAAGAGCAGGATCTAATGGATCCTGGAGAAAGAAGATTGTTGCGAGCGATCTCAAGCATTGGGAAGAGACCTAAAATAGAGGTTTCAACTTTTTGTGGAAATCTGAATCCTTAAGAATTGATTGATTGGATCAATGACATGGAGGAATTTTTTGAGTCTAAGGAGATTGAAGATCCTCACAGAGTGAGGTTTTCAAAGAAAAAATTGAAAGGTCACACCATTATATGGTGGAAAGAGGTCTAGTTAGAAAGAGGAAGACAAGGGAAAGATAAAATTTCTAGATGGGATAGAATGGTGTCAAAATTGAAGAAACAATTTATTCTAGTCGATTACAAATTGGAGTTGCTCAAGATGTAGAGCTTGAGTCAAGGGACAAGGATGGTGAAAGAATACATAGAGGAATTTCATAAGGTCC